>OX375868.1:6859750-7032090 GCA_947359475.1 Heligmosomoides polygyrus bakeri
TCCTAGTTAAGCCTAACCAGGATACTATCTCAACGGTAGGTCGGAACGGCGCAAGTGTTGTATATGGGCAGAACCGCCTCTCTCTGGGTAGTAACAAACTGCAGGTATCTCGACCCCAATACAACTCTGCGCAGAGTTAGGCCCCGTTTATACTTCGTCGCAGCGCGACGCGACGGCCATGCAATGAGGCCAAATTGATCGATCGCGTCGCACAATCAATATGGCCACTATACGTGGCGTCGCGTCGCGCCGCGACGAAGTATAAACGGGGCCTTAGGGGCGACGGAAGTCGCGGGTTGGCGCCCTGTTGATTCACGTGCTCCACAGCTGACGGGCGCGCGCGGGATGAGGGCTCGTATCGCGGCTAAGCGCAGTGCACAGGTGGCGTAGTAGGGAAGAGCTCGGACTCGTAAACGCGGGGTCGGGGGTTTGGATCCCGCAGAGTGCGTTCGTTTTGCACTTTTGCAAAATCCATGTTTATCATATAGGTAATCCACCTGGGGGTATTATAGTGTGTTATAGAGCATGTTTACATATAACATATGGTTCAAACTACAGACTAGCTAAAATGTTCACTTCTGTGTGTCACTTATTTTAAGCCGATTTTGGGTGAAGCTATAGTTATGTAACGATAGATATTTTGTGGCACTAGTAAAAAGTTCCGACTCCACCGACAAGACTTCGGTCAAAAAAACTTTGTCTATGGGGGTTATTTGGTGTGCTGATCACGAATCTGACATCCGTTTTTCACGACGCGGTGGGAGGCCACCCATACCGTTAACAAGGGTGGTCCAGGCAGGGTCACCGATTTCGCTGAAACTTTGTCTAGGGGGGTTATTTGGTGTGCTGATCGCGAATCTGACATCCGTTTTTCACGATTCGGCTGAATAATATAGATACAGGAAGGCACAGGATTCTTAAAGTTTGTGCCGATGACGGCAGGTAGAGACAGAATCGTAAAAAATGAATGTCAGATTCGTGATCAGCACCCCAAATAACCCCCCTAGACGAAGTTTCAGCGAAATCGGTGACCCTGCCTGGTCCACCCTTGTTAACGGTATGGGTGGTCTCCGACCGCATCGTGAAAAACGGATGTCAGATTCGTGATCAGCACACCAAATAACCCCCCCCCCCCTAGACAAAGTTTTTTTGACCGAAGTCTTGTCGGTGGAGTCGGAACTTTTTACTAGTGCCACAAAATATCTATCGTTTCATAACTATAGCTTCACCCAAAATCGGCTTAAAATAAGTGACACACAGAAGTGAACATTTTAGCTAGTCTGTAGTTTGAACCATATGTTATATGTAAACATGCTCTATAACACACTATAATACCCCTTGGTGGATTACCTATATGATAAACATGGATTTTGCAAAAGTGCAAAACGAACGCACTTTGCGGGATCCAAACCCACGACCCCGCGTTTACGAGCCCGAGCTCTTCCCTACTACGCCACCTGAGCACTGCGCTTAGCCGCGATACGCGCCCTTATCCCGCGCGCGCCCGTCAGCTGTGGAGCATGTGTATCAACAGGGCGCCAACCCGCGACTTCCGCCGCCCCTAACTCTGCGCAGGGTTGTATTGGGGTCGAGATACCTGCAGTTTGTTACTACCCAGAGAGAGGCGGTTCTGCCCATATACAACACTTGCGCCGTTCCGACCTACCGTTGAGATAGTATCCTGGTTAAACACTCTCTGGACTGTCCAGTAACGCCATCGGCTTGTGCTGTGCAGTACTCCTGCCCTCAGGTTGCGTCTCCGCCTGTCCAACAGCTTGTGTTTCTGGATATCATTGAAACGCCTTCCGAATCCGGACGCCAGGTCTCCCCTCACTCGTTTCTTCTTACTGGATCTAATTGTTGGTCCGCCCTTACCTTGCCCCTTAAAATTCGAAAATGAAAAACCAAAAACGTCCAACCCCTTAAACATCGATAAATCGGACACCCGAAGCCGCTAGAGGTGAGTTCAGTTCACAAGAAGCCAGACCGGAGGCGCAGACGGGACGCGGATGAGACGGTAAATTCCGAAAACTTCTCTTGTGGGACGAGGATGGGACGCAAGAGAAGGTCTCACCACGAAAATTACCTTTGTGGGACGGAGCTGGTACGCAACGCCACTAATAGGTACGCGGATGGGACGCAACGGTCCTAATAGGTACGCGGCTGGGACGGAACAGCTGTTATGGGACGCGGCTCGGACGCAACGAGTGTCTGAGTGGGGGGGGGGGGGGGGATCCAGTGAAGGGGAACAGGAAAAGGGTTGATGAATAAAAGGGGGACCAGTGATAAGGGAGCAGTTAAAGGGGGGTCGAGTGAAGGTGATGGACCTGTTTTGCCCTATTCCGCTATACCATTCTATATAGCAAAACCAGTTTTTTACTGTAATGAATGAGAGAAGGGCTAAAGAGAAGAAGACCTTCGGGGTGTTCTATTCTCCGGGTTTGGGGCGAAGCTCCAACCAGAGTTTGGCGGCCGGCAGGCCGTTGAACGTCTGGTAAATACATAACTGGCGAAATAACTCCCATGTGCCAGGTGCTGAAGTATCAAGCGCAATGAGAGCTAGATCATATAATACCAAAATGGACCTCTTGGAAACCTAGCTCCCTAAAAACCTAACACTTCTTAGTCCAAAGAAGGCAAAAATAGTTACGAATCAACCAAACCTCATTATTATAAATCACCATTTGACCATTCAGCTTCTTTTCTCTACTTATGTGTTCAAGAAACTCAGCCTGGATAGATATCGGTTCGAATATGAACAGAACGAAGATCTTGTTGAGTTTATTCTAATGTGAGGGGCGAGGCCTGCAAGGGAAGCGAAACAAGCACAAACAGGATGGCCTCTTCTGACCAGGAAATTCCAGAGAGGGCCATCTCGGCGTGCTCTTTTTATAAAATAGTTTTATCCTTATCATTATCTTTGAAGGCGCAAAATAGTTTACTTTCAATTTTGCCCCTGATATCAAATAGAGTGTGTGAAGTGCCCCCTTCTACTAAGATAGATCAGGTAGTATTTAACCCAAAAATGTGAAAATGGAAGGTGCTGATCGCCGCTCACCACATCGATTTCTAGATGCAAATGTGAAGCTAGTTGAGCACGCTGAGGTAACTCGCTTATGAAAATCTCCCAGAAGTGAGCCCTACGAACCAATTCCATTCGCTAAGTGGCGTCCCACATGGAGGATCCTAACCCCACAGACACCATCATCAACTCTTCAGTGCTGGGAGCGACCTGCTACCACATGAAGCCTAACTTAGCGAGCAATGCCCACGGACTGTAGCAGTGCATGAGAAGCTGAAAACAAGGATGGGCTGGTTTCTTCGTATGGCTAGCTTCCAAGAGGTCTAAGACTCCGCTGGAAAGAGTGAGAGAGGGAATTTTAGAATCTCATTTTAAATAGAAGAATAAAGGACGGCGCCAATCATAAGCGCAAAAAGCGCCTTTTCTCCCGCCGCTTTTTGATAGCGCTCTTCAAACTGCGGGCTTTAAAAATAAATCTGATAATTGGAATCAGCATTGAATGATCTATCCGATGAAGTGAAAACGACGTATAAATCTTTAAAAAGTTAATTTGATTAGCAATATTCTGGATGTGACCTTTGGTTGTAAATATCTGCCGCGAAGGAGGTGGACCGCCGCGCCGACTAGAATATAGGTCATCAAATCAACATTTCTTATATTTTCTGGCCGTTTTTCTTCCCATCAAATAGACCATTCGATGCTGATTCCAAATATCGGCATTATAGATCTATCCTAGTCCGGGGGCCATATAACTAAAAACTAGTCAACAAAATGAATTAATACTTACCGAGCGGCTCCTAAAGAACGAAACCTAACCTAAAAGAAACCAAAAACGGACGAACAAACAAAAAAATCGCGCAGTTTACAACCGTCTCGGCGGGCAAAGAGCGACGGAATAAAGTCATGCCGCGTGCTGACCGCCGCTTGACATGTTATAACCAGGATCTAACATAGTGGGGAGGGCGTATGAAGCCGCATGCCGCGTGCTGACCGCCGCCTGACATGTTATAACCAGGATCCAACATGGTGAAAAGGGCAGACAACTTTGCCGTCTTAGAACCGTAACAAATGCAATTTTTTTCGTTTTTCTTCGCGACTTTTCTTGTTTAGGTCCTGTGTTGTTCTGTAGGAGCCGCTCTGTAAGTCTTGAGTGAATTTGTCACATATAATACTTTTTAGTTATGTGCCCCCCGGACTAAGATAGATCCCGGCATTATTTTTCAAAGCAGCGGAAAGGCATTTTTGCGCTTTTTCCGCCCAAAGACCAAAAGAAACAGCCGGTATTGTACGTTCCAGACTGTGATTTTTCTTCCTACAGACCAGAACAATTTTAAAGCTCGCAACATTCTGAAGCTCAAAGTTAACAGATCCCAGTTCAGTGTCAAAATTGGCTCAAATCAGAATATAATGGTATTTCAAAAATGTGGTCTTCTTCAGGTAAAAATATGAGAAAAACGCGATAAGAAGTTTAGTAGGCTCCACTAACCTGAGGATTAACCTTCCTATAGCAGTTTGCAGCCTCCGCGAACTGGCTAGCACAGTCGTGTTTGGAATCTCCCTGCAACCAGTAATAAATACGAAACACTTGCGAGCAGAGAGACAGAGCCGCATAACAGCTACCTTTGAACCATGAAGTTCAGCAGCTCTGACAAAAGCATCTCCAGCTTCCTTCCACAACTTTGCCATCTTGAACAGATTTCCGGCCTGACAAAAGCGTAAGTAGAAATGGCTGTACCAGTGAGATACCAACACTACGCAACACTTCATTTGTACTCCGCTTTATTAACTAATCAACAACAGTTATGAATCGGACTTTTTCGCCCGTGCTCTTCTCGGGTTTCGGACACCCTCGAAAGCTCTTTCCTGATCACCAAATCGAACACTTCTCGGCACCGGCTTGCTTCTTCTCGACGACGTCGACGACGACGATACAGTCATTTTGTCGAGGGTACGGCTAATATCCTGAACCCGTTTGGCCATCTTCCGTCGCTCAATCACAACCTCAACGTTAGTGATGTGATGTTTCTCATGGCAGTGGGAATCTCGTTCCTCCACGGTTGTAAAACTCTGCTCGCAGCATTCATGGTAGCATCTGACGTGGCTTCCACAGGGATCCTTCTCGACTCGCAGCTTGTGAAAGGGGCAGTGTGTCTCATCGCTGTGTACCTCCAGGGCCCTACTGCTGATGAACATCTTCGCACATGCAGCGCACTGGTTCGAATGCGCCTCATCGTAATGCGATTCGAACGCGACGATGTCCGCGAACTCGCGTCCACACAAATCGCATTCGACTGCGTCGTCGTCGCTGCTGCTACCATCACCGCTCGATGCTGCTCCTTCAGTGCTGACCGGCTGCTCATTGTCACGCTAGGAGATCTTCATTTAGAGCACATCTCTACAGAAGGTTACCAAGTAGCTTAAGCTACAAAATCTTCGAGAAGGTTAGAACAATTTTTCTCCAAGGAAAATGTAGCACGACTTTCTTTGGAATTCTTTAATTCCCCTGCCCAATAAGTGAACTACCCTTTGTTTGAAATTTTATAAAATTTCGGCACTATTGTACTTTCCACAGGTCGAGGAGAGCTCGAAAAACATTTTTTTGCTCAAACTTCGCCTAGGTGGGAGGGGGGGGGGGGGGTAATTGGGTGCTGATCACGAATATGTCATCCGCTTTTAGTTTTACGCTGGAGAACGGTACGTTACGATAGGTACGGGTGACTAAGGTTGTCGAAGTCATAATCACTGATTTTGTCCAAACTTCGCCTAGGGGTGGTGGGGTTATCTGGGGTGCTGATCACGAATTAGACATCCGCTCTTCGTTTTACGCTGGAATACGGTAGGTTACGGTAGTTACTGGTGACTAAGTCAATGGTCACCGATTTCGCGTGGTACGTGGGAACGCTTAAATGAATCAGACCGCATGGAATAGGCATGCCATTCAGAGAGCATGTACAGTTGGTACCCTGATCGGCTGGCATGTGTTCGGCCCGCACTCTGTTTAGATACAATTGGCTGGCGCGCTCCTACCTACCAATGCTGTTCACCTACGCGACATGTACCAAAACCGAACATGATCAGCACCCCATATCACCCCGCTAGGCGAAGTTTGGGCGAAATCGGTTATTATGACCTCGACAGTTTAGATACCCGTACCTACCGCAACCTACCGCAATCGGTGGAAATTTCAAAACTGATGTAAGATTCGTGGTCAACACTCCAAATAACCCCCCCCCCCCCTAGGCGAAATATGGGCACAAAAAAATCGACGTCTCCTCGACCTCTGGTGTACCGAAAGTACAAGCTTGTCTTAAAGTGCAGGAAGGCAGTGATCTTTAGAGTATTGAAAAGAAGGATGCGCCAGCACTCGTCCAGGACGTCACAACTTTTATTTGATTTATAGTAAAAGTTCTGCTTACATGAAGTTACACACTTGTCAACGGCACAACAAAAACAATTGCAGAAAATACTTCTCCACTTCACTGCTTCAAGTAAGACGTATTTACACCATCCGTCAAATTACAGTGCCAACGAGCTATACGAGTGCATGGCGCGTTCTCTTCCTTTATGATGCTAAGAAACTTTTACTTTTCCGCACAATAGAATCATATTTGAACAAAACTTTATTTAAAAACCGTGTAAAATCCTTAAGAGAACCACGTACGAGCATATGGTCTAACCCTCATAGCTTAGCAGTAGTACGAGTACATGAAAGCGCCTACCTGAATAAAAAGATCGGCTGCGTCATCGGCACCGCTTCCTCCGAATATCTTGCCGAGAAGGCCTCCACCACCTCGACATTTCTTTTCAGCTTCTTCCAACTTGCGTCGGGCTTTCTGCTCGCTATCAGCCATGCCTACTACTAGAAAGAGATAGAGACCATGAATGAGGATCGAGACAACACAATCGAGTAGAAAACGTTCAACGCTTAAATGTCCGTTCCACAAAGAATTACACCATTGCAGTAAAAATGTGTACAGTATCTGAACAATCGCTGGAAATTCATCACAGAGCAATAGTTTTATTATCAAAAATTTATTGTACGCAAATAGGCACACAATACTTTCCTGACTTTCGACGCAGTGGGTGCCACCTCATGAAACTCTCATTCACGCTGTTTGTTACGAAAGAAGCAAACAGTGCTGAAATTCCATTACATTGCACCAATGCAATTACACAGCCCGTCGTAAATTTACGTGTGACTGGTGCAGTTTGCTGTCTGCGCCCTCCTAGCTTAGAGATGCATCTGCGTCCACGTTGCCACGTTCGAGCGATGTCTTGTGCGCCCGCGATGGCGTCGCCGACAAGCGCATCATGGTGCAGTGGAGGTGGCGTCGCTTCTGCGAGAAAGGTCGGGGGTTCGGTTCTTGTGCTTTGTGGTTCACTTACATTTCAACAGGGTGCTTGAAATTTGAGGAGCTTTGGCGTGTGAGCAAATTTGAGGCGCTTTTTTGCGCATTTTTCCAGCCGTAAGCGCTTCGCCGCTCGAAGAGCGCAGAAGGCAGCCGGGGACTCCCCCTGGGCGAAGGAAGCAATTTCCACGCGAGCAGCTTGGATGGCACACACCCTGGAGTCCCCTCCATAGCCGAATTATGGAGACAAGTGATGTGTGATGCTTCGCTTCGATTCATCTAGGTTCAGTTCCAAACTATAACCCACTTAAGGAAGTCGAATTCTGGACACAAATGGTGTATGATGCTTCCTTTCCATTCATCTAGGTTCAGTTCAAAACCAACTCGACAAGTGAGTGATGAGGCGTGAGGGAAAAAGAGACGACGCAACTGCACCAGCCACACGCAAACTTACGACAGGCCGTTTAATTGCATTGGTGCAATGTAATGGAATTCGTTCAGGATATGCCCTATCCAACGCACAAAACGCGTGTAAGTATGGCCACATTCAGGAGCTTCGGCCCTTGGGTGCAATCCCTGTCGGGGGGGGGGGGGGCCAGTCCATTATGAGTTGCTAACAATAGCTACGCATCTGTACATACAACATGCAATACAACACATGAATGCCTTAACTTACCTGATTCCCTTACTAGGAAATGTCCGAGCGTTCCGCTGAAACATTGAAAAAGTTTAAATATGGGGCTATGCACGGTGCAGGAAGGGGGGGGGGGCACTATGCACGGCAGCACGGCTGTAATCCAAAACTCTATTTGCTTTGGAAAGAAATCGTAAACCGCAACGTACTAATCGATTAAGGTAATAACGTTGGTTTAACGTGTTTTAGTGGCTTTATAGTATTGTAATTGTTACAGGTTTCTGTTGAATTTGCTGTGTTTTCATTACTTCGTCCCCCCGACTAGGAAAGCCATTTAGAAAGCTGATTTTGGTATTGGAAGGACAGCAATTGATAATGTAAGCATATTTATATATACATTCATATGTTGTGGTGCATGTTGCATTTCTTTAGAAGTTGAAATGGACTGGCCCCCCCCCCCCCCCCGACAGGGATTGCACCGGCCCTTGCCCTATGAAGCCCAAAACGGAGACGAACGTGTAGTCGAAATAAAGAGACGGGTGCATTGAGACATGCCTCACTAGAAATGTATCGTAACACTAAGACATAACACACTGGGATGATCTGCTCCAAGTTTCACAGCGCCTGACTCCTTCTTCTGAGGAAAAAGTCGAAATCTAGAATTTTACTTCTACTCAGATAGGCGTAAACAGCCTCTATCCGGAAGAAAATTCCGAAATCTCTAGTTCATATACGACTGGAGGTGAGAAGCTTCTTCATAGTCTTGGAAAGAACCAGAAACCACTCTCTGTCCTGATACAGGAAAATATTAGTTCACCGTAAGAGCGAACCTGCCTAGTTTTAATAATAAAGTTTTTTCGCTCACATTTTTGTAGAGTGGTGGGAATGAAGAGGGCAGCCGAGGGACAAGGGAGAAACAGTGATAGAAGAACTGGGTGCATGTAAGCTCTCCTTGTCTGTTAGAACCCTCTTTGTGTGGGTACTAGAACTGGTGATCAGGATGAGATTCGAACTCATGCGGGGAAACCCCAATGGATTCGATTAGAATCATCAATGTCCTTTGGAAATTTCGACGCTTCACTCTGTCTGTGTCAATCGAGGCAAAATAGAACGGTTTTATACAAAGACAACACACTAAACTGGCCAATGAGAAGGCAATGCTTTTCAGTACCCTATCTGCAGTCGTCACTCCATGTGTGTTTAACTCGCTTTTCCAGCGATATGCCCACCCTATCCCCTAGGATACATCCAGACCTCTATCTGCTAAATAACGACCGCATGTACTGCCCCAATCCAAGGAAGAAAGAGCTCAAAATCGGAGCAATTCTGAAAATTCCATAGAGCGCAACAATCATTTCACTTGATTGACGATAGCCCAAGCTCGACGGACAATAAACAACCCACGTGAGATGGGTAATGGGTTCTAAAAGCTGGCCATTATATGAACTAAGAAGCGACACCAGGGCCTAGAAATCAACATGGCCAAAAGCCTAGCGCCACAGCTCGTCGAGAGAAAACAAGCTGCCTACGAAGCTTCTAAGAGAGCTGAGGACGTTGTGAAAAAGGCCAAGAACACTCGGCTATGCCACCTATCTTACTCCAGTATTCTTCAGCGCCTAGGAAGTATGGGCTAAGGAAGAGATATTGAGATGCACATTAACCTGACATGAAACTGCTGGGACCGGATTCATCAACGACTAACCCGCGGGTATAGGGGGTAGAAATACCCACGATGAAGCCTGCGTGCCTGCCTCTTACCTTATCTCTGTCTAACTCCTATTTTGTCTCTACCCTTATACCCCGCATACCCAGGGGTTTAATTGTTGATGAATCCGGCCCCTGATTAAGCGCAGCATGGCAGGGCATATGCGGTAGTGTTACTGGACGCAACCATGTTGATCACTTACTAAGGACAATTTGCGTTTGAAACCGTGAACCAACCGGTTTGAAACCCGTTGTTTAGCAACCGGTCATGAAAGGGTTTGAAACCGAGGCCACGCCCCCCCCACAGCGCGTGTTGCTATTGCGCAGCGAGGGGCGTGGCCGCTCTTTCGTGCTCGGTTCCAAATCCTTTCATGGACGGTTTCAAACACTTTCATAGTCGGTTACTAACCACCGGATTTCAAACCGGTTGGTCCACGGCTTCAAACGCAAATTTGTCTGAGTAGTGTAGAAGAGACAAGGATATATGATGTGAGCTGAACAAAATTGTTTAAGCTGGAGCCGCTGAGACAAAGGGCAGGACATGAAACACGTCCTCCTCGTCCTCCACGTCCCGTGCTTTCTTTCGATTTTATAAAATTCCATTTCCGTAACAAAGGAAAACGACATTCAATTTAATGGAAAAGATCCAAGCACGCATAGTATTGTCACTGCCTTTGGAGGGACTAGCAACTGGTCACTGGAAACAAAAACAAAAACTATGCGAAAATTAGTTTCACGTAATTAGTCATTTGATGAGCCTCTTTTCCCTTCACGAGACAAACATATCACCGTCACCGATGATGTCATTAAAACCTGCACAATTCTAAGCGGTCAAAAGTAGTCGCCTAACGCAAAAAGTTTGTAATTTCGAATCGCTATTTTTTTGAGTAATTGCCTTACAAGCAATTTGGTAGCAAATACACGCATCCGGTGCAATCCTGATTAGCGGTTAGCGCTCTTAAACAATTTCATAAGAACTAAATGTGTTCAGTATTGAAATATATTGAACTTACTCATTCCTTTGAAGACAAATGCACTAACGAAATCAAATTAAATGACCCAGAAAACATGAGAATATATAGCATATTTGAACTAAGTCTGGACCAGAGGTGCAAATTTAAAGGTTAACGATTTAACAAATTTAAAAATAAAATCAACTGATTTTTTCTGATCAATTGATTTCATATTGCTTTTGGCACAACAAATGTGCTTCGCTTTTGCTAATCTTTAAAGAGCCTTTTTCTTTTGTGTTCACCTGATTTTGTGCCACTTTTGGCCTAATAAATGTTCTCTTTTTTTTTGCATATGATTTTACTCTTTTATAATTACCACATCTCCAGTAACGGTGAAATCGTAGCTTTCTATGTAGCAGTGGTCTAAAAGATCCAGTGTGAAAACAAACACACCAACCAAAGCAGGAGGTAGAAGTGGCAGAAACTAATCGAAATTAGACAAACGCCGCGATTCGCTTCCTCTAAAAGACTAGTCAGAAGACGTACAGCACTCCCGTCGGGAACCACCAACCACTGGGCCGGAATGAGGAAGGATCGATACTCGGCCGCCGCCATTCACCGCGAATCGCTTCCTGACGATGCCACTACGGCTTTCGTCAGCGCTAATCTTCATATCTCGAAGCAAGTCGTCACGTATTAAAGTGGTATCCGATACCGAAAATCGACCATGGACCATGTAAATATCAAACTTTTATTGCAAAGAGGTCACCTCCATCTCCTGACAAAGCTAGGACGCCGTTCAAAACGCCCTGAAACAATTGTGAAACAAAACTGAAAAACTTTTCCCGCTGAGAAGTAGTGTGAAGAACAACATGAAATTCGTTTCGTAGAAGAGAACTCGGATTGCTCAAATACAGCACGTGTCATCAGTGTGTTGCGTCGGTGGCACCATCTCACCACTACAGTATCCCACATAGCTGTCCCGTTCTAATATACGTCGTTAATCATGCAGGAAAAGCTGTACAGGGTGAAGGGTATAAACACACACATATACGTTATCGATGAAGCATGTGCTTTCATTCGAGTCCTGAAAGAACATTCAAGATAGGTAAGGCGAGAAATTAGCGATGCTTGGAGAAAGTAACTGCAACACTCTATTGGTCGAGTTCCTCATACTGTTGTTGTTGATCGGCTTCCTTCATTTTCTTTCGCATCAGCGTCTTGAACATCGACACCACTTCACGCGAATTTGGAGAAAATGCATCTTCCTCGCTCTCGATGATCTAAATGTCATTTTGGCATCGGTTGTCCTCATTACTGCACTTTTCGAAAAAAGGACACTTAAACAATACAATACAATACAATATTTATTGAGCCAAAAGTATTACAAAATCCGTTTATCACAAAAGAACACAGCAAAAATTGGCTCTCAAAAGACCAGCAAAAGTGGAGGAAAATTATTGTTTCGAAAGTGAATGTGAAAACAGTTGAGCACTAAAAAATTGCAAGGAAGGTTGCTTTTTGGAGATCTGCGAAAAATGGTTTCTTCGATGAATTGAATCGAGACGCGAAAAGTGCTTTTATTCAAGCTGTTCACTCACTGAAAAAGGTACTTGTACTCTATGAAAATATTGAGTTTTTTGAGTGCCTTATTGAATTTGGTAGTGGCAACTATTTTTTACAAGTATTGATATCCAATAGCCGAAACGTGCACAATAGTTTATCAAAAAAAGTTAAGCGCAGTCTCATGTAAGTAAAGAGTTATTTTTAAGGGAAATCTTCAATCTACCGGTCTATCTCCAAGATATAGAGACTGATTTGCTATCTGAGATTTAGGGAAAAGAGAGATCAGAAAAATCCGCTTTGTTTGAGGTGTGCTTCAAGTTTGTGATTGAAGTTAGTTGGGGTTGACGAAGAAACTATTGCGTTAGGCAAGCTATTCCATGTTCTTACAGCTCGTACCAGAAAAGATCCAAAGAACTGTTGGGAGCGAACTCGACCTATGAATATGCGAAACGGATGACCTCTAGTTCTATCAGTAAAATCTAAGAAATTAAATATTTCTCTTTTATCAATATCTAAACAGCCAGAGAAAATCTTGAATACGAGATTTTGATCATACAAAATTCTTCGTAGCTTAAGTGAGTTTTCACCAAGCGTTGCAAGTCTTTCTTTATAGCTTACATGATACAAACCGTTTCTTGAGAAAATTGCGTTCGTGAATCTTTTCTGCACTTTTTCGATTTTTTCTTTGTGGACGATCTTAACAGGTGACCACAGTGGTGTACAGTATTCCAAAAGCGGCCTTACATATGTGGAAAAAAGTTTGAATAGGGTAGACATACTGTGAGTTTGAAATGCTCGCAAAATGAAGTTGGATCTTCTGTAAGCCGTTGTTACAGTTTCATCAATATAGTCTTCGAAACACAGCGAATCGGAGTATTTGATGCCCAGGTCTCTCACAAATTTTGTGTTCCTCAAAGTTTCATTTCCTAAGAAAAACGAAAGATCTCTTGGGTGAGAGTTCCCGATGTACATAACTAAAGTTTTTTCGTGTGAGATGTCAAGCATCCACTTCGTTGACCAAGCATGTAAAGCATCTAAACCTTGCTGAAGTGCATTTGGATTATTAATGGAATAGATTTTGGAATCGTCAGCATATATGGAACACGATACTCCGAGAGGAAGGCAATTAGGCAAATCATTGATGTAGAGCAGAAACATTAAAGGTCCCAAACATGTTCCTTGAGGAACACCGCTCAAAGTTTCGTAGTTATTCGAAACAGCATCGTTTACCATAACCGTTTGAGTTCTCCCGGTAAGAAAAGATTGCAAAAACCTTAAAAGGCACCCTTCAATGCCGTAGGCCTGTAGTTTTGAAAGCAGAAGGCACAGGTTGATAGAGTCAAAGGCTTTTGCGTAATCAATATAACATGCAGTAATGTAGCCTCTAGCATCCATTATCCTTTGCCAAGCAGGAATGGTTGAAATGAGCGCAGTGACAGTTGATCTCTTTTGAAGAAAACCATGCTGAAAGTTTGTGATAAGATTATTTGTTTTCATATAATTATAGATCTGTTCGCGTGCAATTCTTTCGAGAACTTTACTAGTTGAAGAGGTAAGACAAATGGGCCTGTAGTTTTGAAGTCAGTTTTGTCTCCTTTTTTAAATACTGGTTTAACGAAACTCTTTCTCCATAATGAAGGAACCTCACCATGAAGTAGAAACCAATTGAATAGAAGCGTCAGTACTGGAGTTAATCCCACAGCGGCTTTTTTAAGAAAAATATATGGAATATCATCAGGTGAGGTGGAGTTTCGAGTAGGCAAGCTAGTTAATGTTCTGTAAACTAGGTCACTGTTAATATCAAGAAAATCTAATTTTGAAGAGGTAAATTTTGGGCAATGGTAGCCTACATCCGGATGTTTTTTGTAAACTGATTTGAAGTATGAAGCAAACACGTTTGCCTTTTCAAGATCGGATTTACAAAGTTCACCGTTCTCTTTGAATATGGAAAGAATGTTGTTTTTTGACTTGAGCCTACTGTTAACGAAGTTATAAAAAGCTTTTGGATTCCTTGAATCAGCTATCCTTTCCTCTCTTCGTAAGCTAAGGTGGGCCAGCTCTCTTTTGAGTTTTCTTGAGAAACGATTGTACTTCTGGATACCAATAGTTAGTCGAGCCTTGTACAATTTCTTTACTTTAAGGGCAAGATTTCTTATCCTTATTGGGTAGCGAGATTCCTCATCGTTGGTATGTTTCAATGGGATGTATTCTCTAATAAGACTATGACAGTGTTGCAAGTAGATAGCGTAACACTGATCTGCTGATTAACATTGGGAAATAAGGTTGCGCCAGTTGGTTTGTAAAAGATTTTCACAAATGGCAGTATAGTCCCCACTAATGAAATCGTAGTAAGCGCGACTCGAGCTATTCTTGAAGCCGTCTAAATTGATTTTAAAAGAAACCGCGTTGTGATCAGAGGTGGAGAAAGGAGCAATGGTTTTCACTTCGTGAACGATATCGTTTTGATTAGTTAAAACTATGTCTAATATGTTGCATCCTAAAGTAGGATCATTAACCAGTTGAGAGAGAGCATACTCATTACAGAATTGCTGAAATTCGCGAGGTGATCCGTAAACTTTTCTTGTACAGGTGGTTTGAGACCAATCAATCGTGGGAAAATTCATATCTCCTACAATTATACAATTCACGCCCTCATCAAGGATATTAGCTATATATGCTAAGGTTTCGTGGAACGCTAAAGAGTCACAAGCGGGGCTCCGGTAAATAAGTATGAAATACGTGACATTTTGTTCATTGTTGACAACTAGGGTAAGGCATTGGCAGTAAGGAGTGAAGTTTCGTGAGCAAATTAGATGATGAGATAACTTATTATGTACCAGGGCTACAACACCTCCACCATTCATCGTACCTTCGCGGTCGCACCTGTAAATGTTATACGACGGATTCGGGCATAACGTAGCATCATGTATAACATCAGGTTTACACCAAGATTCCGTAATGAAGACCATTAATGGAGTGTAGGAAAGAACATAGTGCAAATCAGGAATCTTATTACATATTGAACGGGCATTGAACAGAAGAACTTCGTTCGAAAAATTCTTGCTGATAATCATCTTATCGGAACTAATAGAAATTCTATTAGGGCAAAGATTAAAACCGGTTGTGATGTTTACATTCTATGCTTGTGGATCATCTGATACACATGCGTAATTACTTTGGTTATTTAGCAGAGACCCTGATGACACCGCTATATTGTGTGAGGCAATACGACGCCTTGGCAATTCGCGGGGGGACTTAAGTTTTATGATGTCGAAGTCTCGAACTATGTAAACTAGTCGGCCTTCTCTGGCGTTTAATTCTCCTGCTTCTTTCCGTAGCGCTCTGTCTAGCTCACGTTCTTCGTATGTGTAGTCCCTTCGGGCATATGAATGGACAAAACACCTGGTGAGACTTTTTCTGCCAGTTCGCATGTGAGCAAGGAGCTGATCTCTTAGGCCTATGTCATACCACCGCTCACCCCGAGCGAAGCCTAATGGTGAGCTCCCATATCGATCGGGCGGCGCGATGGAATCGATATGGGTGCATATCATTAGGCGTCGCTCGGGGTGAGCGATGGTATGACATAGGCCTTAGATTCTGATTAGGCAGTGCTATTTTGATTATTCTTCCCCGATTTCCTAATTTTGTCGGTTTGGTAGCCGGAAAGCGGTTCACTGTTATTCGACCAGCGTTGAATTCATGGAGCAGTTCATCATTACCCGAGGTAACTATTTCTTCTTTAAGAATTTCACGATCAAATCGCCTTGTATCTTCCTCACTTTTTTTCTCATCGATACCAATCCAAGTGATCATTCTTTGTTTTTCATCTATCTTATAACCGTCATTCTTAACTTTCACCATTGTGGAATAAAGAAGAGTTTTTTGTGCCGACGGACTGTTATTTTTTGCACCCGCTTTTGCTTCTAAAGCTGTTATACGTGATATGATATCCTGCTGAGTGTCTTGAATCTTCTTCACTTCTGCAAAAATCCGCTCAAAAGAAGTTGTTAAGATAGCCTGCAAATTATTGGAGTGGGAGTCAAAACTTTCAATTAGGCGAATTGCCCATAGAGGCATATCAGGTTTAGCTTCTGTATCTAAACAGTTCCTTTTCTTCATTGTTGGTTTATTCATGGTATAGAGAAGAAGCACTTACAGATACAACCGCTCACGGCCAAAGATGGGCACAAACTGTGTTCATACTTCGCGATAGCAGCGCTCGGAAGGTATGAACAGGCGACAAGAGCGACTGGAACGACGGACGTAGTGTCATACAATTAATTACGTACCCCACACCAGGGGTGTGCGTTAAATTTTTTTTGATAAATTTTTAACAATTTTTTAACAAAAAAAATTTTGCGTTAAAATCGGTAAACTCGTTAAATTCGTTCAATAAAATTTTTCGGCACTATTGTACTTTCACAACTCCACCGGTCGAGGAGAGGTTGAAAAAAAATTTCCGCCCAAACTTCGGCTAGGGGGGTTATTTGGGGTGTTGATCACGAATCTGATATCCGTTTTCAAAATTACGGCCGATTACGGTAGATTACGGTAGGTACGGGTGACTAAGGCTGCCAAGGTCATGATCGACGATTTCGCCCAAACTTCGGCTAGGGGGGTTATTTGAGGTGCTGTCTCGAAGTTTGGGCGAAATCGGCGATCATGACCTTGGCAGCCTTAGTCACCGTACCTACCGTAACCTACCGTAATCGGCCGTAATTTTGAAAACGGATCTCAGATTCGTGATCAGCACCCCAAATAACCCCCCTAGCCGAAGTTTGGGCGGAAAAAATTTTTTCGACCTCTCCTCGACCCGTGGAGTTGTGAAAGTACAATAGTGCCAATTTTTCTTAGTTGCAGTCAGTTTGGCTGTACTTTAGTATGTAAAAAGCCAGATCTTTTCCTTTATTCATTTTTTTTCGACTCCATGGCAATTATACGCATGACTATGTCTTCGTCTTCACAACAAATAATAACAGTCCATCTATCATCAATAAAATTGCTAAACGAGAAAAACCGTCAGGATTCTAAAACCAAACAGTAACAACAAGACTTCTAAAGTTACAAATTTCTTACTTACATAGTTCGTTTAGCTTGTGGAAGTCGTCCAGCTTCTGGGAAGGTCTAAAGTGCTATGCACTGTAACAAGGCTGATCGTTTTTAATTTCTTCTGATAACACTTTTTACAGAACTTGCGCTCGCTAAGTCGACTTTTACAGCCCAAGATTATTTTATAGTACCATAATTGTTTTAAATATTACAATCCCTTCTCTTTAATAAACAATCTATTAATGAAGAATTCAGGTAAGGCAGTGAGATCATCAATTCTTAGGCACACTTCGTCTTCGGAGGATACTTACGAAGTTCACAGATCGTCTGTGAACTCAGAGTGGTTCCTTCTGTCAGAAGCAGAGAATCAAAAAGCCACAGACCGTTGAAAAATCGAATCGAATTTTTCCGCATTGAGTATTTTTGTCTCTGCCACCCAAGTATCGTGGATTTAAATTGTTAATCTCTTTCTCTTCTGTATTCCAAGATTCATAAGGGACACGCGCACGTGTATACTAACTGTGCTTCTCCCAAAAGTAACTTCCAAGAGAGCTCTCGAAGAGGACGAAAAGGATACGCAGAATCGTTGACATGCACAGTAGGAAATTCAATAAGAGCGAAGCAGTGACAGTACTAGCAGCCGCATCCTAGCAGTTAATGCATGCTTCGTTACGTCTCACGTTCATCATATTTTCTATGCCTTTTCAACCCCACTTATGAAACAAATATCACAAAAACTGTGAAAAAACTGACTTGTTGGTAAGTATTAAGAACTAGTATGTAGCACTCTAACGCGAGAAATGGACTAAGAAGTCTAAAGAAAAGTGGGGCGCACGCAAATATTGTTAAAGGAGCAAGAAAAATGCCAGCAATTCTCGAAATATGAGGACGATATCGACTGCATATCTCCAAGTCAGTAGAGGACTACCTCGGCATTGCAACGGTTTCTGCGAAAGCTCATCCAAAAAATCGTCCAAAGTGCATTTACATGAAGAACAAGTAAAATTTAAAAAAAAATGGCGTGTAAAATGTCGTTAATGCCATTTAACGAAAATTTTCGTCGTTAAACTTTCGTTATAAACTTTTTACGAAAAATGCCGGTAAATCCGGTAAATCGTTAATCGTTAAACGTACACCCCTGCTCCACACGATGTCCGTCGCCCCAGTCGCTCCTCCCGCTCCCGTCGCCGACGCGAAGTACAGAGTGCGTAAAAAGTATTGACGCACTAAAAGTAAGCGTTAGAAATAACAACACATCATAAAATTTAACAAGTTTATATACAAAATGTCAAGAACGATCAGGCGAACAGAATAGCATCACTTGTATTTTATATGGGCTTCTTCGCTGCGAGTGCAGGGGCGAAGACGACGAGGTAAGGCATCAACGGTGCGCCGCAAGTAGTCTACGTCGATTTCGTTCCATGCTTTAACCTTCAGTGACTCGATGCTTTTGTCCATTCAACTTGTAGAAGTGTCACATACTCTTCAAGGACCTCCAAAGTGCTAATTCTGGCGGAAGGCTCGCTGCAAGGGAGGCGCATCCGGTCAGTATCGTGGTTTGTGCATTCATCACAAGCGTCTCTCGTTTTCGTGGATACAGGAGTGAAGATAAATCAGTAGAACTACCTGTATTGATGCCCTAAAGAAGAAACTGGTTCCTTGGCTCGAATCCCACCTCGAGAGTAAGCCGTATGTCTTCCAGCAGGATTAGACTCCTGCGCAGAGTCGAGGACTGCTCAGGACTGGTGCCGCGCCAACTTGAAGGACCTCATTTCAGCAGAGGAATGACCTCTGTATACACCGGATTTGAATCCGCTGAATTACTCTACATGGGAAGTTTTGGAGAGGAAGGCTTGCGCTACTTCACACAAAAGTATGAAGTCAGTGAAGGGTGATCTGGTCAAAGCATGGAACGAAATCGCCGTAGACTACTTGCGGCGCACCGTCAATGCCTTTCCTCGTCGTCTTCGTCCTTGCATTCGCAGCAAAGAAGACAATATCAAACACAAGTGATGCTATTCTGTTCGCTAGATCATTGTTGACATTTTGTTTGTATATAAACTTATTAAATTTTATAATGTGTTGTTATTTCTAACGTTTACGTTTAGTGCGTCAATAATTTTTACGCACCCTGTATGAACAGGAAGTACCAGCGACGAGAGAGCGACAAGAGCGACAGGAGCAACAGCGCTAGCGCTCAAGTATGAACAGATTTCGGGACTAGTGACAGCGTCGAGATTGCACATGTTCTTAGAACACTCATATAAAGCAAGAAAAAGAACTCCGGGGTTTGGCTTATCTTTTGGACCATATAAGTAGCAAACTTATCCGTTTTAAAATGCCCTTTCGGTTCACTGCGACCATCAGCCCACTTAGTACCGAAACATTTCATCCACATTTCATTCATTTTATTTATTTACGCTTAGAGCATACGGAAATGCGGACAAATTGACCGATTCTTCGAATTGTAATCGCGTTCACGATGTCACATTACTCATTGAGGTGGAAAACTTGGAGTAATGCACCTAATACCGGAACATCGTTTGGCTTCAACCCTCGTCGGACCTATATTATGCACGCATACCGTTTGATGGATGAGGCGGAATTTGCACCTTAACATTCGACCCTTCGACCCTTGCATACTGGATATTTTTCAAAGTACACAGTATTATACTATAAGGAAAAATCGACGTTCTCCCCGACGTAAAAAACACGATTTGCTACGATTCGCTACGTCCACCTTTAGGGATTGGTCATACTTCGCGACAAAAGCGACTCATCGCTCGTGCAAAACATGCATATCGATTAAAACTGAGTGCGCGCCGCCGAAAAGTGTTCATACTCCCTACGCTAGCGCTATCGCTCCCGTCGCTCTCTCGTCGCTGCTACTTCCTGTTCATACTTCGGCGACGGGAGCGGGAGGAGCGACTGGGGCAACGGACATCGTGTGGAGCAGGGGTGTACGTTTAACGATTAACGATTTACCGGATTTACCGGCATTTTTCCTTAAAAGTTTATAACGAGATTTAACGACGAAAATTTCCGTTAAATTGCATTAACGACATTTTACACGCCATTTTTTTAAATTTTACTTCTTCTTCATGTAAATGCACTTTGGACGATTTTCTGGATGAGCTTTCGCAGAATCGTTGCAATACCGAGGTAGTTCTCTACTGACTTGGAGATAGGCAGTCGATATCGTCCTCATATTTCGAGGATTGAGAAACTGCATCAATTCTTGCACTTACGATTGATTCTTTCAATATTAATGTTTGGGCACACCTTCGGTGTATTGAATAAATAAATAAATAAATAAATACTTGAGCGCCGGCGCTGTCGCTCCAGTCGCTGCTGTCGCCTGTTCATACTTCGCGCTCTCGTCGCTTTTGTCGCTGATGTCGCAAAGTGTGAACGTGCGCTCAGAAACAAACGTAGGAACGAAAAAAAAAACACTGCAGACTGTATTGGCACGGGTCTTCACTACAAAACAACAACAACAACAACAACAATATACAGATACCAATTTAGGTGCCAGTTAAGTTAATTTTAATTTTAAGGAATTAAAGACCCGCCATCTTCATTTAATTTTACTCCTACGCTGCATTCAACTCCTACCTTTTTAACAATCTGAGCAGACTGGTCCACTTCGCCCTGAGGCTGCACCACGATTGGCGAGCCATCGATGGAAAACGCCAGTTCGTTGCCTCTAGCTGCGCGGAAGTGACGTCCCCTTAAATACAGTGATCATCGGTGTGGTTTAAAGCTCTAAATGGCTAGCCAGTTGAAGCGCCTACTTCACATCGGCGAGCTTCGGACGTATGACAGACGGCAGCTTGCTAACACCAACAGTTTCATCAAGAGGAGTTCGTGCACTGAAACCGGGCATCAGAAATAGTATTAAAGGAACAAAACAATTAGTCCTCACAGAGGACCTAAAACGAAGAAGGCGTGCCAAGGATGATAGTACGAAGAACGACTAGCAGATGAGTTACTCACGTCTCTGGTTGCTCATTTTCCTTCGTATCCGGCGCTCTTTCAACTGGTATTGAAAGATTTTCGAAGGCGGCGATAGCTCCAGAAGTGATGTCAATCTTTAACATGAAGAAAGGGCTTTGTAATACGTAGGTAACAGTGATACTACTGACTCTGAGTGCAACGTTACATGACTACAAACTGACTGAGACTGCAGATTTTCTTCGAGTTTTCCACAAAATTTCATCGGAAAGATGAAGTTTGGTGAAAAATCAAGGTGATAAAAAGTAACCGCAAGGATACTTGGATACGACCACAGACCTTGTGCCAGGCAGGGCTCGAACTCGCACTCCTGCTATCGCAGCACAATGCCTGGGAAGAAAAAGAATGCTGATTCAATTGTCAATTGGTGCAAGGGTTTGGATCGCATCCAAACCCTCGCACCAATTGTTTTCGTCATTGAGTCTATCGCTCTTGACCTGACACGACACTTGGTAATCTGAACTCTGTGGCCCTAATATCAGGTTCACGGTACAGCTCTCGATGAAAATGGATTCCTCTCGTTCCTCAATACCAAGGTTCGGATCTACCATGGCCGCAAGGAATTTGCTTGGTACAAAAAATCTGTATCCCAGAGTATTTTGCTTCACTCTCGAAGTGCACATCCCTTGTACATGAAAGTGAATGTGGTAAGAAACCTTGTCGCCACGAAGGATAAAACGTGTACTGAAGGATCTATGGAAGCAGTGGCGAAAATTTCGATAATACTGGAAGAAAATGGTTACACCACAGCAGAAGCCAGGTCCTGGCGACCTCATTTTATCCCGGGGCGTTGGTCTTACCGCACGTTAACGAACGAATTGCTACGGACGTCAACCTAGTTGTGAAAGCGTCAGGACTTCCAGCTAAACTCATTTTTCGACCACCGCCAAATCTGAAGAGCCTGCTTACTGCATCAAGAATCTGTGAAGAGAAATGTGGCCGAAACAACTGCCCGTATTGCGCAACCAATAAAATCTGTCAATTACGTGGCATTGTGTATCAGATCACATGCGGAGGCGGTGGTCAGAACTACATAGGAGAAACGATGCGGCCGCTTTACAGACGCCTGGACAGGTATGTGATAGCGTTGCGAACTCCCGCTTCTTACCTTAAGAACAGCTTTTCACGACACCACACCCTCCACCACACTCATGAAGAC
Source organism: Heligmosomoides polygyrus bakeri (assembly GCA_947359475.1). Classification (NCBI taxonomy): domain Eukaryota; kingdom Metazoa; phylum Nematoda; class Chromadorea; order Rhabditida; family Heligmosomidae; genus Heligmosomoides; species Heligmosomoides polygyrus. Next base: position 6,882,201 of record OX375868.1, read on the forward strand.
CCTCCTCCAATTAAAGTTAGCGTATTACACAGCTCACTGATAAACTCGCTAGAAAGGAAACTGCTCAAAGCTCTTGCAATATAGAGGCTGAACCACGAAATTAACAGTAGAGATGAGCAGACCGATGCATTGAGGCTTATCATATAGTGATTAAGAAGATCAGCGGCAATGTTGTTTACAGTACAGTACAGTAAGGAGCATCGCTGTGGTGAGGCTCTGTTAGCCGGACCCGCTTATTTAGTGTTTACCGTTGTTATTGCATGTTTGATGATGGTATTCACTATATGTAATGTTATTAAAGGCCTGAAGAAGCTGCTAAGCAGCGAAAGCTTGCCAATAAAGAATATCGGAAGTCTCAATTGTGCCAACTATATCTAATTACATGTGAGGCTCCTGGATAGCTTTATTCTACAAATTCTACTCTTTCTTTCTCGTTTTCGTCGACCATGGGCTGGCTCATTGCTTCTTGAGGGTCGAGACGAGTCGTTGTGCAGTCTATAGGAACCGATTAATCTAGCGATGAAAATCTTCTGCATAGACTGCACGGCGACCTGTCGATACTATTGTAAAGTATGAGAGAACTCCCGACGTATGAAGGTATCGTTGCCAAAAAGCTTCAAAGGTCAGTTGGATAGCAAATAGATAAAACTAACGACATTTTCCGGTGAAGTCGCTCTCTCTGCAATGTTCTCAGACGCCTCTTCGTTTGCTGTGGCGTCACCAAATACAAATTCAAAGAGATTAGCTTCGAGGATATCCTGAAAGTGTGCGGCTGTAAGTGTTCATGAAGTGAATGTGGCGAAATTAGTTTTCATCAGCAGTTACTGAGAGGCATCACACATTGTACGTCTAAGCCATATGGTGGAGAAATTCGAAGGTCTGTGAAATGATTCGGTGAGGGTATCGCAGTGAGAATAGGGAAGTGCTGTCGACTGTACCCCAACATAGGCTCTTTGCCCGAGTCCGGAGCAACTAAGCCTTCCATTCCTCCAGGTCCCGTGAGTTGGTACTAGACCAGGGAAAGCTAAAACACTGTCTTGTTGACCGGCTGTAGATAGCAAGTTATTGTCCACAGAGTTAGGGCCCTTTCACACTTTGTGACAGCAGCGACAAGAGCGACGAGAGCGCAGCGCGCGGAAGTATGAACAGGTGACTGGAGCGACTAGAGCGACTGGAGCGACAGCGCCGCCGCTCGAGTATGAACACTTTTCGGCGGCGCGTGATCGATTTGCATGTTCTGCACGGGCGACGAGAGCGACAAGAGCGCGGCGCGAGCGGCGTGCGGAAGTATGAACAGGCGACATCAGCGATTGGAGCGACAGCGCCGGCGCTCAAGTATGAACACTTTTCGGCGGCGCGCGTTCGGTTTTAATCAATATGCATGTTTTGCACAGGCGACGAGTCGCTCTTGTCGCGAAGTATGAACAGGCCCTTAGAGATCCCGGTTATAACATGTCATGTCAGGCGGCGGTCAGCTGTGTTTGAGTACGCCTTGCTCGCCGGGATATCTTTACAACCGCGGTGATTTTTTTTGTCCGCTCCTTGTTTTATCGTTTATTCCCAAGTCAATTTGTTCCATGATTTATAGTTATGTGCCCCCCCCCCCGACTAGGATAGACACTTTTTACTTTTACGAGACATCGCAGAGTTGACATGAATGCGGATTTTAACTGCACATTGCCTTGCGGTGGCCAGCCGATGGACTTCTTAAACGAGTCTAATTGCATTTTAGCTGCCCCGGAGAGATAGAAGGCTCAGGTGTTCTGAAAGGGACCAGAACCATAGATGTCGATTCGGTGTGCACGTTACAGTCGAAGCCTCCTCCGACTGCGCTACAACACGTCTTATCCCGGAAAGAATGAAAAACACACGGTCAACTTTTCTCTCTTTTTTTTTTTGCGCTTGAGATCAAGACCTTCTGGTATCTTAGTGGAAGGAGAATCTGCCTAAATGTTGGAAACAAATTAAGAGACGGAGAACTCGGTTGTCATGAAAAAAAAGGTGTAGTATGTCGCGAATACGGCCAGCATTGGAAGATGGGAACGCTCTATTCAGTCAGACCAAATTGAATGTGCATGGTGTTCAGAGACGGCGTGTACAGTAGGTATCCTGATCGACTGGTATATGTTCGGTCTGTGCTCTGTTTGGTTATTATTGGCTGGCGCGCTCCCACCTAGCAATGCTGCTCACCTTCGCGACATGTACCACCAAAAGTTTCCTTCCCAACTACTTCTCCAGATCCATTACTTCCATGAGTTGCTGTTTTTCACGCTACCAAAGAGAACTTTTCGAGAAAAAGACTACAAAAAACAGGACGTTATACAAAGACGAGGATCGCTAGGCTGAAATAAATCCTTACATTTGACAAAAGCATTGCAGCTTCCTTCCGAATGTCATCGCGTAACTTGAAGTACACAGCGTCAGCCTTGCGAAGGAGAGCTTCATATCGCTTCTCAGCTGAAGAGACGACGATTATTTATTGGTATCAAACAGCAGTAGATCATATCTACACACCTTCCTCTCTGTGACTCTCTATAAACTTCATAATGTCCTTATCGAGGGTCTTCCTACCCTGTTTGGCCGTCTGCTTTCGGGTCATGCTCTATATGGCTAAAACCTGGAAAGAAACACTTACTACTTGCTCCTAAGGAAACTCGCATCCACAGAAGCGTCGTAATCGCTTAGAGTAGACCCAGTTATGACGCTAGGAAGGGTAGACCAGTAAAAGATATATTTGAAGGTCCTACTCTCCGGGAGTGCAGTTAGGGCCTGTTCATACTTCGCGACAAGAGCGACCGGAGCGACTGGGGCGACGGATGTAGTGTGGTGTACGTAAATAATTGCGTACTCCACACTCCGTCCGCGGCGAATATAGTGTGAAATGCGTAATTATTTACGCACAGCACACTACATCCGTCGCCCCAGTCGCTCTTGTCGCTCTTGTCGCGAAGTATGAATAGGTCCTTATATTGCGCCAATCTGCAACTGGGCCCAATGGATTGGCGATGGAGCGCGGAAACCTTCAAGCCCTGCTCCACTAGCCCCCATCCAATGCTCAAGCGTGACCTGCAATTTCTGCAAAAATTTACGACCCCCCCCCCCTACAGAAGTTTTGCTACGACCCCCCTCCTCTCCAAGAAAATTGATGGATTTCAATGTTATGCTGCCTCTCGTGTTGCAAACAATTTTAGAAACTGTGAAAAAATTACTAATATTTAATTATTAAAGCTTTAACGCAAATAAATCAATGAAGATTTTTCAGGCATGGCAGCGACATGGCGACATCCTGAGCACCGCTTCAAAGTATGTCATTTGGATTTGCAGAGTTATTGCATTGGATAATAAATTTCTTGAAGCAGTTTTCAAAATAGCCGAAATAGGTCGATTGCTGCTCAGTTTTCACAGTGACGGCGCGACACATTTCTTAGTTGAGAGATGTAACTACTGAAGCTGAAAATGGATCTTACCGAAAATTAGCCTTCAATTCGTAGCAGGAGCTAAAACAGACCTCTCCTAAGCAACCTTTCATCCGGTTAGGTGGAGTGCTTTTCCTATACTGAATTTTCATAAAAATAGAATGTTCCCTGAACAAGGTGACCACTGGAGCAGAAAGTTCACAACAGCACGTTTTTATTTAGCACTTGTTCAGGAAATATAGTCTTTGACAAGCGATCTTCCTTGTGACCGGGTGAGGTCATGCTCAATTTTTTTTTGAAAAAAAGCTTTTTACACCTGAAGTGAACGATGTCTAGTGCTGAGATGCAGCTTTACAAAAGCGCAATCTTTGATTGATACATACAAAAACGTGTAGCTCATCTGGAGCTATTTTCGGCGAGATCAAGAAGGATGGGTCACTGGTCAATCGCTCGTCGATGTGATTGGAAGGTGCTATAGTTGTACTTTGTCTAATCGATCGTAAAGTTTCGGTTTTGAGATTTATGCAAATGCGGGTGGCCTTCAGAAAACTAGAAGAGATTCCCTTTCTGACGATCACAGAACCGCCTTCCAAAAAGGCATCTTCATGCGCGGCCAACTGGGTTGCAATTTTTGCTCGAAAAAATTGGAGTGATTTTACAAAAACGGACATAACCCACTTACTCCTAAGAGTTGTGCAAATGGGGGCGGTATTCAGAAAACCAGAAAAAGAACGATCTATCTTATGGATACAAAATCAAATTTTGAAAAAGGGATCTCCATGCGTTGCCGAGGGGGTGCGATTTCTCTGCGATTTTTGCGAAAATACTTGCCGAAAACCATGGTCAAAAGTCGCAATAGAATCAGTGTAGAAGCTAGGACGTCAGCCGGAAGTGGCCTACAGAACCCCCGCCCGAGTTTTGTGGTCAGTATGCGGGGGCTACCTAGGGCCGAACGACCTCGGCTGAAGAAGCTAGTTCGACTGGGGACTCTGAATGTAGGAATGCTGACCGGAAGATCTAGGGAAGTGGCTGACCTGATGAAGCGCAGAAGGATACAAGTCCTGTGTCTGCAGGAAACGCGATGGAAAGGGGCGAAAGCCAGGGAGATCGAAGAAGGGGTCAAGCTGTACTACAACGGAGAGGACACCAAGAGGAACGGGGTAGGGATAGCTGTCGCGGAGTCCCTCAAGGATTCAGTAGCGGCTGTCCAAAGAATAAACGACCGCATCATGTCACTGCGGCTGGACACGAAGGAGGGTTACTGGACCATCATGTCTGTCTACGCTCCGCAGACCGGATGTTCCGAGCACGACAAGGATGACTTCTACCTCTCGCTCGAGGAAGCCATAAAGTCCGTACCAGAAGGCGACTACCTCTCCATAGCAGGGACATGAACGGGCATGTGGGGAGTGGCAGAAGAGGAGTGGAAAGGGTTCATGGAGGTAAAGAGATCGGCCTGATAAACCCGGATGGAGAACGAGTTCTGGATCTGGCTATCGCCCACGACCTGGCTGTCTGTAGCACCTTCTTCGCGAAGAGGGAGAGCCAGAAGGTGACCTATGCTAGCACAGGAAGAAGGACGGAAGTCGACCACATCCTGGTTCGAAGGGCTGCCCTGAAAACAGTCCGGGATGTGAAGGTCATTCCGGGAGAAGACGCGGCATCACAGCATAGACCCTTGGTAGCCGACCTTAGCATACCTCTACCCACCAGGCCCAAAGTGAGGACGGAACCCAGGATCCGATGGTGGAGACTGCTGGGTTCGGAGCGGAACGTGCTGCGAAGGGCAGTGCTCGAAGCAGGCCTTCCAGATTCAGCTGGTCCCGTGAATGAGACCTGGAGGAGGATAGTCCAAACAATCCTGAGATGTGCCAAGGAAACCCTGGGAGAAACAAAGGGAGGGACCAGAGGGGATAAGTCGGCGTCGTTCTGGAACGAAGAGGTGCAGGCTGCGGTGAAGAGGAAGAAGGAGGCCTACAAGCTGTGGCAGAAGACGAGGCACTCGAGCATTTCACAGCCTACAGGAAGCTGAAGAGGCGGCCAAAAACGGCTGTAGCGAAGGAACAGAACGCGGAAATGGATGTACGAGAAACTAGACGGGCCAGAGGGAGAGAAGTTCGCCATCCGTCTGGCCAAGGTGCGTCATAGAGCTAGCCTCTACCTTCGAGTAGTGAAGACTGTGAAGAGTGCTGACGGTAGGGTACTACGGAAGCCGGTCGAGGTCAGAGAGAGATGGGAGGGGTACTTCAAGGAACTCCTGAACGAGGAGTTCCCTCGTCGGGAGGCCCAAGAAGAACAACCAACAGAACGACCCATCCTACCCTGGACGCAAGAAGAGGTTCGCAAGGCCATAGGGAAGTGGAAACTCGGGAAGGCAGCAGGGCCTGACGGTGTGCCAGTAGAGGCTTGGAAGGTGCTCGGGGACCTCGGAATCAACTGGCTGACGCAGTTCCTCAACAGAATCACGAGAGAAGGTATGATGCCGGATGACTGGAGGAACAGCACCATAGTCCCCATCTTCAAGCAGAAGGGAGACGCTTCCGAATGCTCCAACTACAGAGGGATCAAGCTGATCTCACACAGGATGAAGATCTACGAACGACTAGTTGACTCAAGGCTGAAGGGGATGGTACCCATCTTCCAGGTGTAGTGGGGCTTCATGCCCAAGAGGTCCACTACAGACGCCATCTTCATCGCTCGTCAGGTGATGGAGAAATATCGGGAGAAACGAAAACCCTGCTATCTGGTATTTCTGGACCTTGAGAAGGCCTACGACAGGCTACCCCGGGCCGTACTCTGGAAAGCCCTTCGAGGGAGGGGTGTCCCGGAACATCTGATCACGGTCATAAAGGGCATGTACCAAGGCTCGAAAGCGGCGATACAAACTCCACACGGGGTGACAAGGAAAGTGGACATCACAGTGGGGGTACACCAAGGGTCGGCTCTGAGTCCGTTCCTTTTCCTGCTGACGCTTGACTCTATATGGAACCACTTTGAAGAAGGATCTTTCAGGACGATTCTCTACGCTGACGAATCGCCCTAGTAGCCTACAACCAGGAGCTGGAGGAGAAGGAGTAGCTGTAGCAGACAGCCCTCGCTCACAACGGCCTACGGCTGAAAGTGAAGAAGACGAAGTTCATCAGCTCTGTGCAGTGCGATGGAACGATCCTAGACTGCGAAGGGGAAGCGATCGAGAAGGTGGAAGAATTCCGCTACCTCGGAAGTGACCTATCCGAGGAAGGAAGTGTGGACCAGGCGGTCAGGGGAGGGATAAACGCAGCCTGGCTCAAGTGGAGGGAGTCCACAGGGATCCTCTGCGACCGTAGATGCTCCAGGACGCTCAAAGGCAAGCTCTATAGAACAGTTGTGAGACCTGCCCTCCTCTACGGCAGTGAGTGCTGGGCCCTGGGTAGAGGATCACTTCATAAGGTTGGCCCTAGGTTTCGAGGCACCCGGAAAGCGTCCGAGAGGAGCCCCAAGGAAAAGGTGGAAGGACGTCATCAAGAGAGATCTCGCCGAAGTCGGCGCCACGACAGATGAAGACCTTGAAAGGATGAGGTGGCGACAGATCACAAGAACAGCGGACCCTGCGACTGCGCGGGACTAAACGCTCAGGAGAAGAAGAAGACTTGCCAAAAATCGCAGGCCCACGGCCGCGCATGAAGATGCACTGGTTCTGCGTAGCACCCGCTCAACACTGCCACCGACGTACACAGGCCTTAGTGCCCGACACTCAAACAACTTACTCCCGCTGACGCTGATAAGTTTAGTCACGAGTCAGACCTCTCCTCTACCTCTGGAGCCAGGTTCATCGACGGTTAAACTCGTGGGTACAAGGGGAATAACGGAAATGTTTACCGCTAGATGCAGGATACTCGATGATATTCGTCAATGACTCCTCATACCCACGAGCGTACCATAACATGCTATAATTTCCTAGACGGCTGCTCCGTATCCTTGGTCCCACCCGACATTGATAAATCTGGTCCCTGGAGTCGTGAAAGTACAACAGTGCCAGTAATGCCAACATGTCATGACGCAGTCCTAGTCGGGTGGGGTGTCATCACAAAGAAAGCGGACCAAGGATGCGGAGCAGCCGTCTAGGAAATTACAGTATGCTATGCTCCCGAGGCGCTGCTGTAGAACTTTGTTCCACAGCTTGTACTTCTGTGAGGGTTCGCTATATTAGGGAACACCCGCCAGCAGGGGAGGTGTTGGCTGCCGAGTGCGATTCGAGTCGAGGTTCCTGCTTCGGGTCCCGCCCAGGCCAACCAAACCTTCAATCCCTCCGGAGTCGGCGAATTGGTGGCGGACTTATATGAGAAGGATAATACACTGACATGTACATCCGCTGACCAACTCGCCGATACACTTACAACCGGAAAAAAACCCCGTCCGAGTTGTCCGGGGTGGAACTCCCACAGCCGCGCGATCCAAACCTGGTTTTTATCGACCATAGAACTCACTTACTAGGCTTTATACGTTGGAGCCAGGGATGAAGGACATTAACGACGCTGCGACGCTCTATGGGATTTTCTGTCCATCAGAAGCCCCCCCCCCCCCCGACCCTATTTGCGCCGGAGAAGCGTGCAAGCAAATGTCACCAGCTGCAACGACTGATTAGCAGAGGGATAAAGGATAAAGGACGGCGTTACTCAATCCCTTTTCTGGATGCGCCACGCATTCTACTTCTACGGGATGTCGTGGAGGCGACATGAATGCGTATTTGGCCATACAATGACTTGCGGTGGCCAGCCGATGAACAAGTCAGCGCTTTATCCTTCCCAGACAAGTCTGGTACCAATTCACCGACCCCGGAGGGATGGAAGGCTTGGTTGGCCTGGGCGGGAAATCCGAACCAGGAACCTGGTATCGGGTGCACGCGACAGTCGCGCCTCCTCCGACTGCGCCACACGCGCCCATAGCAGAGGGATAGGCAACTCGTTCCCGTAACGATTTCCCTGAATTTCACTCCGAAATTACGGTGAACAACTCAGATGGGTTTTCCGGTTGTAAGTTTATCAGACACTCAACTGGGCGATTTAGTTTCTTGAAATATGGAAGCAGATCAAATAAGCGAAATTCAGAATGAATTTTCAGTCGGTAAAGAGAAACGCACAGAACCGCTCAGTTTTAAGCGAGAAAAGTGCTCGAGTTGAAAACTGGGAGCTCCCGCCGAGTAAACGACGCGAGAACTCGTCCTAGGGCGGAGTCTCTGCTGCTATTGCTCCGCCCAGAAATTCGGGTCAGTTCCATTTCTCGGCAAAAGTAATCCTTCTGTCGTCGTTCTTGCTTGATGGTCCTTTGATTGTATATAATTTTTTAAAGCACATATGTCTAGTAATGGCGGAGGAGCAGATCGAGTTTCGACTACCGAAGTCGCGTGCGATTCCGATTGTGGCGGAGAATGTGCGGATACTTGAGAAACCTTCAGATTTTTACGATTTCCTTGTAGTAAGTTTCTCTTAGCTTTTGATTATTGTTTTGTTTAGAATTTGTGTTCGTCTAAACCACCTAAATATGCTGAGCATCAATATCAGGCAGACTTTGTCGTGGTTGTAAAATTCGGGGGGCTCTGTCGTGCTGTTTGAGGATGCGAATTGTTACAAAACGTTTGTGTCCGTTCCTTGAGAAAAGGCGGTTGTACGAGCTATGTTCTACGCAGGAAATAGCGGCTAAACTTAGAAGAACAGCGTTAAGCAGTCCTTGAATTTAAACCAGGTTTTCGAATGTCATCTGCTGTAATTAGTGGGGTGTTCGCCCTAGCGTGAAGAAGAAACGGTACTAAGCGGGCTGGCACCTGCTTGGACACCGGCAAGGTATCTTAAACGGATAAGTTGTATCAGCCAGAACCCGGTGTTCTTTCTCTAGCCTAGTTCTAGAGCACAGAAATCGTATTTGTGTGAACGTTCCACGACCATGTGCAATCTCGAAGCGGACACCAGAATGCTTAGTAGAACAAACTTTAGGATTTAGCTTATTTTGTCACCATATGTGCCAAAAGTGGGCGCGTGTAGCGCAGTCGGAGGAGGTGCCGACTGCCGCCTGCACCCGATACCAGTTTCCTGGTTCGGATTTCCCGCCCAGGCTAACCAAACCTTCCATCCCTCCTGGGTCGGTGAGTCTCGGCAGGATGAAGCACTGACTTGTTCATCGGCTGGCCACCGCAAGTCATTGTATGGCCAAATACGCATTCAAAATCGCCTTCACATCCCGTAGAAGTAGAATGCGTGGCGCATCCCAAAAGGGATTGAGTAACGCCGTCCTTTATCCTTTATCCTTTACAAGTGCTCCGACACGCCTAACGGCGTGCCTCGCACTTGCGCGCTTCGCGCGACCTTGAAGCGTCACTATCCTAAGGTCACATCGATGGAGCAGCACTCTTCTGCAGTTTATGGCAGCGCTAGTTGTGTCCTAACCTGGCGCTAGCATTTCTAAACTGCAGCACGTTATCAGAATCCGGACGTACTTTGCACGACGTCTGTAACACGTCACCTGAATCCGGACTCTGATGCACGACCTAGCGATCGCACTAAAACTACTAATTTGGGAGAAAAGCTAGGCGGGGAGGGGAGAGGTGTAGCCCTAGCAAGCGATTGACTTTGTTTCACCCAGTTTGTGGCGCTTCATACCCCACAGAAATCGATAATCACTCGTTGAGATGGATCAGACAATGTTTTTTGGACCTGGTATCACGACTGTATGCTCATCATCACTTCTTCATCATTTCCATCTAACAGTGGTCGGTAGTCTGCGAATGAAGTCTCTTCTCTTGAAATGACACTACCTCCGCATAGCCCTCCTTTTATATGTATACCTGCGCGTCATTGTCATGGCTTAACACGACGAAATGTGATCACAACACTCGTCTCCTTTGCAGGTTCAACACGTTTTAAAGGCTCACACAGGTTTGCCGTGCGCACGCTAGTCTCCTTTACATGTTCAACACGTTTTGCAAGTTTACACAGGTTTGTGACACACACACACACACACACACACACACACACACACACACACACACACACACACACACACACACACACACACACACACACACACACACACACACACACACACACACACACACACACACACACACACACACACACACACGCACACACGCACACACACACACACACACATATACATACACATATACATACACATATACATACACATATACATACACATACACATACCCATACACATACACATACACATACCCATACACGTACACATACACATATACATATACATACACATACACATACACATACACACATACACACACATACACATACACACACATACACATACACATCTGCATACACATACACATACACATACACATATACATACACATATACATACACATACACATACACACACATACACATACACATACACATACACATACACATACACACAGAAGGAGTAACGCTTTTATATTAGTAGGATGTGCCAAAATTGGTCAAGTCCCGTGTTTCTTTCCCTGCGCGGTCTACCGAACCAAGTATTACTTGTGTGCCCATGGCACATCGTATGAACTGCCGTATCAGTCCATTAGAGAAGGACCAATTTGTCATCGCTCGCGACAATGCCAAGAGTAGTTACAAGTTCTTAGCCAAAATGTGCGAGTTTTCCTACGGTACTAGAGCGGTCGTTGCAAGACCACGCGACGGTCTAGTCCTAGTTCAATCGATGCGCCGTGATGCTGAGTTTCGTTATCCTCTCTGCGTTTTTCTTCATTCGGCAGTTTTGTGATTTTCATTTTTCTTATCTTCTCGTATTGCTTGTGTTTCTCTACAGTTTACTTCGTTTGCTTATTATTCTACACTATGGTGACGTATTAGCGAGATGAGAACTAGTAAAACATGCAACAGATACGGCAAATTCGAAAAAAATTAAAGAAGCGCGAAAAACGTGGAGAAAGTACTAGTTATACATGGAATATTATTAATGAAACTGCCGGGGAGTGCGAAAAGCACACCTAAAACGGTTCAGAAGCTCCAAGTTTACAAAGACGAAGGGAATAGAGAAGGAAAATAACTCTTGTCGGCATCATTAATTCTACAATTTTTGTTTAAAATGGGTATAACATATCTCGTGATACGCAACGATCGTCTGAGATGACAAGATTCAAAGAAAACTCCCTTCGGCGAAATTGTTTAGTCCCTATTCACGACTGGATTGACTTACATATTTGTACACCTCAGCTTATTTTGGTGACCTAGCTAGATCGAGGGACTTCCTGTTAAATGCTGGAAGTGAAAAGTAGCTTTCTATAGGGCTTCACAGTTAGGAGCGCATGCACTTTTGAAATTAGAATTTTAGGTCGTGATGGCTTTTAAAACGAGTCCCATTACCATTAGATCATGCTTATGTTTTCATGCGAAGATTTTAGAACGATTTCTTTAGCCGCTCAAGTGCGTCTGCAACACCTCAGGCAAAAGTTGGTTAGTACCCGAGCATGAAAGGGTTTGAAACAGATTAACTGCTCGCTTTGAAACCTCGCCGTGTCTCAGACATTAAGTTGTTTAGTAACCGACAATGAAAGGATTTGGAACCGAGCACTGTGCAATAACAACGCGCGCTACGGGGGGCGTGGCCGCCTTTCGTGCTCGGTTCCAAACCGTTTCATGGTCGGTTTCTAACCAACTTAGTGTCGGAGACGCAGCAGGGTTTCAAATCGAGCAGTAAATCTGAAACCCTTTCATGCTCGATTATTAACCGACCTTTTTCTGAGACCCTAGCTCACTAAAGATGAAATTAGGCACCTATTCATGAGAAGATTACCCATCTGGAAGGGAGCCCTTAGTGCAATCGGAAGGGCGCACGCGGTGGAATGCATCCTACCAACTCATGGATGAGGTGCTGCTTAATCCAGCCACGTCTTCCATCCTTCCGGAATCGCTGGATTGGTACCAGCGTCTGGGTGGGAGAACGTATCGACTTCTTCATCGGAGACGGCAAGATTTCGCACGGGCCAAATAAGCATTCAATTTGCCTCCACGACATCCTGTAGAAGTAGTGTGCATTTCGCACCTCACTGAGTGATCTGCTAGCTTTGACGTTTTTTTTCTAATGGTTTTGATGCGTTTCAGGAACGATCCCGAACTGCGGCTAAGAGGATAACTCTGAGCACTCTATACTTCGGAGATGGTTCGTTGGAGCGTGAATTGGTTTGTCTTTCTATCTACAATTTCAATTTTATTTATTTATTCATTACCTAGGCGATTGGCGCGACTGTTAGCCGTAGTTTACACTTGCGCCGCCACGCGGCGCGGCACTACGATCGCCATAGGTATCGATTTTTCGCGCCGCCCGGTCGATATCTACTCCTACTCGTGCACCGCGCCGCGCGGCGGCGGAAGTATAAACCAGGGCTTAGACACGTAGACACGACGATAAAACAGTTACTGTCCAGCGCAAAAAGGCACAATCAGTCAAAAAACCGTAAAAACATAAAAGCATAATCTAATTGTCTCAGATCTGCCATCAAAAATCGCACAACACAGCTTACTCAATGCGCAACCCAGCCGAAAGAATACAAAAGAGACACCTTTAATTTACTTGAAACACCTACAAGCTCTGATTATCGTGATCATTGTTCTACGATTGCTAGCGTTCTTATGAAGCTCTTATTAAGTCAGTTCCGGCTGTATTGTCTTTCTCATGCATCTTGGCTTGAAGCTAGGTCGAGGAATGCTCAAAAAAAGTTCAAAGTTGTGGAACTTGCTGGACCAAAAATATTAGTTTCTTGTGGGCTAATAAAGTAGTCCCTAGGATCCTGTATTGACCCGTATCCCTGTAGGTAACTGATTTTTATCCCTCCAGCGCTGAGTACAATGCATGCTGCCTAGATCCCTTAAGAAGTCATACTGTAGTGGTAATTTACACTAATTCGAGTGTCGGATGGAGCACGTTTGCGTCGCCGAGCCCTTAGCTCGGATATCCTTGCAGTATTATAGTTAAGCGGGAAAGCGCCAACTACGTCTTTGTGCCTTCAGCTTATGGCAAAATCGCAGAAGAACCTATCTGCAACCATTTGACAAAGTTCGTGTTTTTTGTTATGGCCTTTGGCCATGTTTATTACCCATTTTTACTCGAGCTGTTTCGAACCACTAGCAGTTTAAAACCACCATGCCAAGATTCATCGAAAATCAAAATTGGGCATTTGACAACGCTTCCAGTAAAAAATCGACTGCTTCAGGTTTGAACTGAACATCGTGTTGCATTTCCAGGTCGGTGCGATTGACTCGAGTCTGTCACGGAACAAAGATCTTAAGGTTTCCGTTTTGCTGGACTGTCTGCGAGGTACGCGAGGAGCAACACAGGAGAAGAGCAGTACTACACTTCTAAAGACTATCGCAGATAGGGCATCGGTAGGTGAGAGACTTCTTTCTTCACCTTTATGGTGCTGACGACGATGGCAGGGCGGGGCCTATTCCAGCTCACCTTAAGACGCGCTCTATCTGACTGTATCACCTGTATCACCTGTCGTCCCGTTGATCATCGACTTGCTCGAGCGGGCGCCAGCAGCGTCTCCATTCGTCCCTGTCGCGTGCCAGAGTGGTCCAATGGATCCTCCTCGCTCGAGGGACACGAAGAGCGTCATATCGGTCGTTCAGGGCTTTCACGAAGAAGTCCGACCAACGCGTTGGTGGGCGTCCTGGTGTTCTTTTGACATCCCGCGGAATCCAGTCTGTGACGGCTCTCGTCCAGCGGGTGTCTGCGAATCGCATTACGTGGCCGGCCCACCTAATTTTCGACGACTTGGCCCATGCGACAGCGTCTCTGATCTTCGAACGTCGGCGAAGCTCGGAACTCCGGAGGCCTTCTCTCACTTGCGTGAGTCGTGTCACTCCGAGCATCGTCCTCTCGATTCCACGCTGCGCGACGCTGATCGCGTGTTCATCCTGCTTTCGTATAGCCCAGGTCTCTGAGGCGTATGTTAGGGCAGGAAGAACAGTGGAGTCGAATAGGTGGGCACGGAGTCGGACGTTCTTCGTTTTCTTCACGACTTCTTCGACGCTCTTGAAAGCTCCCCAAGCCGCTCGTTTCCTCCTGCTCAGCTCTGGTGCTAGGTCGTTGGCCATGTTGACTTCGCGACCCAGATACACATAGCTGGAGCATTCGGAGATGTTCGTTCCGTTGAGCGAGAATGGGGCATCAGAAACCCATCCGTTCTTCATGAACATCGTCTTCGTAAGATTCAGCTGCAGTCCAACGCTTCCACATACACGATCGAAGTCGGCCAGCATTCGCTCCGCCTGAGTGATGCTCGGTGTTATGAGCACGATGTCGTCAGCGAAGCGAAGATGGTGCAGTTGCCGGCCGTCGACCTTCACTCCCATGTCATCCCATTCTAGTTCGCGCATGACGTTTTCGAGGGTGGCGCTGAAGAGCTTCGGGGATATGGTATCCCCTTGTCGAACCCCTCTCTTCACGTCAATGACGACGTCGTTGTAGAATGGTGAGATCTTGGTCGTGAATCCACTGTACAGCTCTCGAAGGACTCTGATGTACTGAGTAGGAACGCCCTGGGTGAGCAGGGCTTCCATAACCGCTTCAGTCTCGACGGAGTCGAATGCCTTCTTCAGGTCAATGAACGTAAGGCAAAGCGGCAGCTTGTACTCTCGCGACACTTCGATGAGCTTCGTAATGGTGTGTATGTGGTCGATCGTGCTGAATCCTCTCCGAAATCCTGCCTGTTCGCATGGCTGTCCTTCGTCCAGCGTTCTACTAATCCTATTCAGGATGACTCGAGTGAACAGCTTGTAGACTACGGACAGCAGGCAGATCGGGCGATAGTTGCCAATGTCGTGCACGTCTCCCTTCTTGTACAGCAAGACGGTCTTGCTGGTCTTCCACTGAGATGGAACCTTGCATTCGGACAGGTAGCGTGTGAAGAGCCGCGCCAAGGTGTTGATGAGCGCTGGCGGGAGGTTCTTCAGGTGTTCAGCTCTGATCCTGTCAGGACCGGGTGCTGTACGTTTCTTCACCGACGAGATGGCGTGTCGGATCTCGGAAGGGAGAACAGAGGGGATGACGTATCCATCCTGCGGAAGATGGCGTAGGGGCAGGTGGACGTGGCTATCGAAGAGATCGGAGTAGAAGTCGTGGATGACTTTCTCCATGGTCCTTCTGGAAGAGGTGACGGTTCCGTCAGGACGTCGGAGAGCGGTCATCTTGGTCTTGAAGTTGGCGAAGTTCCGGCGGGCATTGCGGATGCTCAGCCCTGCCTCTGCTGCTTCAGCCAACACTTCCGCCCTTCTCTCCTTCAGATCTTCCTTTATCGCCGCTCTGCATAGCTTTGCAAGCTCGGACGTCAGTTGATAGTTGCCTGACGCTCGTGCTGCTCCACGTTGGCGTATCAGCTCGAGAGTTTCCGGAGACAGGCGTCTCTTGGTGGTCTTCAAGCTCTCGGCTCCCTTAGCACTATCGTGGAGATGGTGCACGAAGCGATCGTATTCCTCGTCGACGTTGTCCATGACGGCATCTTCCCAAAGGCCGACAAGAGAGGTGTAGAGATCCCAGTTGATGGTCGTTCTGGGACTCCTCTTCTTGAACTTCGCGGCCTTCTCTCCTTGACGCGAAAAGCGGAACCTCGCGCGAAGGAGGCGGTGGTCCGATCCCGTGTAGAACTTGGGGACAACGGAGACATCGGTCAGGCAATACTTGCGATTGAAGATGATGTGGTCGATCTCGTTGTGGAACTGGCCACCGGGGGATTCCCAGGTCCATCGTAGGGAGGGAGGCTTCTGGAACTGCGAGTTTCCATGGATGGTCTTGGTCGACATGATAAACTCAGACAGCCTTTCACCTTGCTCGTTCCACTCCAAACCGTGAGTTCCGATGTGAAGTTCTTCCAGCGACCTTCGTGGCCCGATCTTGGCATTGAAGTCGCCGACGATCACCTTGTAGAAGGTGTGATCTTCCTTATAGAACTTCTCCAGCTCCACGTAGAAGGCCTCGACGTCTTCGTCGTCGTAGTCGGATGTTGGGGCATACGCGACGAACACAGTCAAGGCTGGCACGGAGCCACATCGCTTCAATCGCAGACGTCCGATTCGGCTTCTCAGAGACTCGTACGAATCGATGTTCATGGCCAAGTGCGTGTTGACGAGGACACCAACGCCGCCTACTCCCCTGCTGTCGCATGTTCCGAGGAACAGTTCTTCTCCGGAAGGCGGCGTGTAGGGGGTGGTGTCTTCTCGTCTCGGTTAGTCCGATGACGTCGTACTTGATCTTCCTGGCTTGCATCATCAGGTCCTCGACGGATGCTTCCGACGCAAGCGTGCGGGCGTTGTAAGTACAGATCGTCATCCTAGTCCTTCTCAGTTTGCGCAGCCTGGTTAGGCCCTGAGATTTTAGCAGCCTCTCCGTACTCGTCCTTCCCATCGCTGCAGAAATGGGGGCTCTTTCGGGGTCAGGGGAATGAGGCCCTTTAGTGCTGCTGTGTTTGACTGGAATACAACACGGGTAGCTAGTCAGGCTCTGTCGTGCGGGCGGGGTACTCCGGGCAGCCAGCCAGACTGCCCGAAGGGACGGGGCGAGACTTAAGGCGGCCTCGAATCGCCTTAAATGTACTCCCAGTCTACCGAGTGCAAGCTTTTGGCCGAGCCGACACAGTTACAATCCGCACAGTCACGGACACATCCACGCACACTGTGCACGAACATGCCGCTCCCACGCACAAGGAACGCATCGACCCGACACAGCAGGAGCAAGGAGTCCATCGCCTGCATCCCACCTGCGTCTCTGGGCAGTACACGGTCGCATTTGGTTCGCGTTTAATTCCCCTATTCACCACCCGGGGACGCGCCACGTGGCCCTGCGACAAGCGGCCCGAGATCCCTCTTAACAAGAGAGCCCGAAGGCTCTCTATCGAGGGAGATCCGTGGTCTATCTATCTGACTACCAGGGAATAAATACGTTCCTTCACCCTCTGCTCCTGTACAAGTTCTTATAAATTCTCTGAACCGCACATTTTGTTTTCGGCTTATACACCAAAATGCACAGTTCAGTGGATTTATGAGAATGTGTACAGAAGCAGAGAGTGAAGGAGCGTATTTATTCTTGGTAGCCTGATAGAGCGAGCCTTGACGTGGATTGAGAATCAGGGTTGCACATTTAACGGTTCGAGCCTCGCTTGCGCTAGAGTTTGGATCACAACCTTGAAGCTTATAACCCCTGAACCAGCCATTTGAGGCTTAATGGAATAAGTTGAATCATTGGCTGCGCTTTCGTTTTCTACCAGGGTGTTCTTTTTTGCTTAACACTCTTTATTGGCACATTTACTGAGAGTCTGTACTGCTTACATGTCGAACTAGCTTGACGCCTCTGAAGTCAAGCTAAACATCTTTCAGATTAGAACGAGCTTCTTCCACATTACACTAGACATTCTCCGGGAAGGTTGGAGTAATTTTTGTCCCAGGGGAAATTAGTATGATTTTCTTTGAATTTTTTTTCGTTAGGGAGCACTTTCTAGCGAAGGCAGCACTTTTCTATCATGTTAAAACTCCTTTCCTCTTTCCGAGGCTCCTCTGAAGAAGGCGGTTACTCCGAAATGTAAGCCGAATAAAGCTCTCATAACAATCTTGGCTCAACAGCTTCACCAAATCATGTATCACTGTTAAACGGAATGTTAAAGGAAGTCGTACAAGGAGCATGTTACGTGGCGTGGAAATGGTATATTAGCTCCGTGGAAGCTCCGGAACTCCTCGTGGGTAGGGAGAAGAGAGTAGGGTCCTTGAAGGACACCGAACTCTCCTCCGTAGCGGAGCAGGAGAGTAGGACTCAGGCCGAACTTCTCCGGGAAAAAAGAATGGCTGAGTGACCGGGTTGGTCACTGGAGGGAGATGTTGGAGGAGGCCGGTTTCAGAGTAGATGGAACCATGGAATAGAACGACGATTGAGGATACGACGATAGCGCCGCCGGATACTAGGACGAAGCATAGGAAGGACTCTTCCCCTATATAAGGAGTGGAGTTGGTTCAATAAAGATTCTACCCCCCCCCCCCACTTGTCTTCTGTGCTAGACGTAACTCATGAAATTAGATTAAAGATATGTTCTAATGGTCCGCTTATTATTTATGTTTGTAGGTGTACCTCTATCACACGCCTAAGCTTTCTGGGCTTCTGAAGAGTATTTTACCTGAGAGGACGAATGAGATTGTTGGTCTACAGCACATGAAGCTCTACATTTTCGATGATACAGTGCTCATAAGTGGGTGAGCTGCGTTTTCACTGATTAGTGCAAGGTATTGTTTTAGTTTTGTTTTAATACCTCTCTTGTTAGAGCGAATCTGTCGGATTCCTACTTTACGAACAGACAAGATCGTTATGTTGTCTTCGAGAACAACAAGGAATTGGCTGATTTCTTTCACGACGTCGTGACTGCCGTTGGAGAGTGTTCATTTCTACTCGGCCATGACGGCTCGATGTCGCTTCATCCTAGCTGCTCTGTGCATCCTTATACAGGTATTTCCCAAGTTCTACTGTCAGTTCTGAATTCTGCGCCGTCTGTCCTTGATTTCTCTTTTCCTCCAGGAGCATTTAGTGATTATCGGGATTTGCTGCATTCAAAAATTGACG
Organism: Heligmosomoides polygyrus bakeri; assembly: GCA_947359475.1. Taxonomy (NCBI): domain Eukaryota; kingdom Metazoa; phylum Nematoda; class Chromadorea; order Rhabditida; family Heligmosomidae; genus Heligmosomoides; species Heligmosomoides polygyrus. Next base: position 6,901,217 of record OX375868.1, read on the forward strand.
ATGTTGTGAGCACTTTCCAAAACAAGGAGCGGCTGGTAGCCCCACTGGGAGACACGATGCTCTATCCTCTGTTGCAAATGGGCCTTTTTGGCTACAACGAGGAGTATGATCTTTTGAAGAGCTTGTTCTCGTCGAAGGTAACAATTGCAGGTCTCCTGAGCTCGTTGTTGTGCTTTTTAAGCGAAAACCTCACACGAGCCCTATTTTCAGAATAGTCACATGACCATTACAATGGCGTCCGGTTACTTCAACTGTATTGAGGAATATGAGCGGTTGATATTTTCCGAAGGCCAATATTCAATGGATATCATAACGGCCGCACCCAAGGTGAAGCACATGCTATCGTTTCTGCTCTGGCCAATTGGAGTTTGCTTTCTATTTTCCGTCTAGAACACAATAGGTTTTAGTTCCTAGGCTAATGGCTTCTTCGGAGTGTCAGGTCCTTCGGGGTACGTGCCCTCGATGTACTCCTGGGTGTCTGCCGGTGTTTTGCAGCTGAAGGAGAAGTACAAACGAAAGGGAGTGAACCTCTATGAGTATTACCGAGACGGCTGGACGTTCCACGCTAAAGGTCTTTGGATCGAGACGGCCGCGAGCGTTGCTACACTTGTCGGCTCGTCGAATTTCGGTGCGTTGTCGTTTCTGGTTCTTGGTCAAGTGAACGTGCTATTATTATGAGTTCTCGTTCCGTTGAGAACCTTAAGTGTTAAGAATGATGTGAATAAAGAAGTGATTAAAAATAATACAAGTTAAAATACAGGGTGTCTCAAAAAATGTTTACACTGTTTGAAAGGTAATAACTTGGCTCACAGTAACGGTACTAAAGAAGTTAGAGGCTCATATGAAAGCTCTAGAAAATGGAAATTTTCTGACTTATGAGCAGTGTGGAATGTGCCATGCACTCGTCTAAAGTTGTGCATTTTACACTCGATCGATTGTGTTTCGCTTGAATGCTTATTATAATTTCTTCACAACGCTGCCTTGTCGTCCGATTTGTGCTTTTTCAAGGTTTAAAACTTAAAAGCACACACTGCTTGCGAAAAACGCAGGTACTGTTCGAAAGGTTCTACTATTGCTGCTAGTGAAGCTTTTGAAGATGTTTAAGGCTCATATGAAAGCACAGAGTATCGAGATTTCTGAGACGTGTAAATAGGCAAGATTGCGCCATGCTCTCGTCTGATTCTTGCATTTCAGACCCGATTGATTGTGCTTGGGCTCAATGCCTATTACAATTTTGTTACTACATGGCCAGATTAACCTACGTTGTGCTTCTTTTAAGGTTTTAAATTTGACAATCACATAAGAGATAAGCGACATGCGAGTTTATCGGTTGCACAATTCAAATGTGAGCTGGAGGCCCATTTTCCAAGACGGATTCTGTGGACTGACAGAATGGAGAGGTTAATCGGCATAATTAAAGCTGCTGGACGAAGAAAAAGTTAAATGAAGCGCAGCACAGGTTAATGTGGTCATGTAGTAATAAGGTTGTAACAAGCATTCAGACCATGCACAATTAATCGAGTCTGAAATGAAAGGTTCAGACGGGAGCATGGTGCAATCTTGCCTGTGTACACATCGCAGAAATCTCGATACTCTGTGCTTTCATATTAGTCTCAAACATCTTAAAAAGCTTCTTTAGCAGCAATGTTAGAACCTTTCAAACAGTAGCTGTATTTTTTAAGGAAATCCTGCATTTTTTGCAAGCATTTGTGTGTTTTTAAGTTTTGAATCTAAAAAAAAAGCACAAATCAATCAATACTGCCGCTTTGTGAAGAAATTATAATAAGAATTAAAGTGAAACACAATCAATCGAGTGTAAAATTTCAGACGAGTGTGTGGCGCAACCCATACCGCTCATGTCAGAAAATTTCCATTATCTTAAGTTTTCATATGAATTCTTAACTTCTTCAGTATCTTTATTGTGAGCAAAGTTATCACCTTTCAAACAGTCCTACTAATATAAAAGCGTTAGTCCGTCTGTCTGTGTGTGTGTCACAAACCTGTGTAAACTTGCAAAACGTGTTGAACATGTGAAGGTAACACGAACGTACATGTGAAACCTGCCAAGGTTACTATCACGTCCAATCGATGAAAATGGACGAAAATTGTCTGATTCAAAAAAAAGAAGGTTGAGGGAGTTGATCGGACGACTAATGCCGATCGATATTATCGATTTTTCGCCGGAGTTGTTGATTTTCGCTCAGATTGGATCCATTTTGGTGGGCGTCAGGCGACCGTTGCTTCGAAAGAATTACTAATGCTCGTGGGAATTACTCCAACGTGATGGCGTTCAGAGAGAAACTGATGCAACCTAACTGTATCGACCTACCGAACAATATCGATTTATCTATTTTTCTGCAGTAGGGAATGCAAATCGCACAAATACAATGGAGCATGGGGTTCACGTCAACCGTAGTGAGGACCTTACCTTGCGCTATCCTATGTAATAAGAGAGACCGTTTTTTCTTGCTGATCGAGGTCGAAAGGTCGTAAAATCCAGTAAACCAAGTTGTTCTGTTTTTGGAGTTTGGTGGGAAGCCCCAAGAAAACGTTTGGCGGCCGAAGCGCCGCTGAACGTCTGGTATATACATTTTTTGAGACATTTTTTGAGTTTGAAATTTTTTGGACATTTAATTGTTTTAAAAAGATTTGGTGCATGCAGGTGTCTGCGGTATATTTTTATAATGTTTCCAACGGCTTCCGTCGCTTCCTAAATAAAACATAATCTACACTATATGTCGTTAGGCCTCGTGATGAGGCGTATAACGCTAACATTTTCGCCTTTTTGTAGATGTCTATTTGTTGGTCAGCATTTTTGAATCGAAGCCATATGCTGAATTACATTCAATCTTATCCAAGAGGACCTCACCAGGTGGAACCGGAGGGTTCTGTGCGTTGCCGTAACTTTTTGAACAGAATAGCTTTAATCTGTTCGACCAATTTTACCCCTCTCACAGTTTATGCATAGGCGAAATACGCAATCAGATGTTGTCTCCGATATCTCGTTGAAGTGGAATCCTTGACGCATCTCAGGAGGGGATTGATTAACACCGACCATTCCTTATTGTCCAATTTACCTTAGCCAAATAGAGGTTAATCACATGATGGATATTGGATTCGTTCGTGCTATGGGTATTGCTTACTGTGTCAGCTGTACCACTTGTTGTTCCGTTTATTTCAATAATAATAATAATGTAACCACTTCAATACTGCTACAATATAGTCAATGAATGCAATGTTAGTACTACCAGAATATTGAGAACGCCCACTGAAATTATTCTACGACGAGCTATATTTCTCAGGTCATACTTGTAGAACAGCTACAGAGCAACAGCGCGATCTAAGTAAGTATATATACAATGCATATGAAGAGAATCTGTTGAATCCGTTAAACAAACAAAAGCAAACAAACAAAATTCAAATAAAAAATCCGTTGAACGCCGAACAGCTCGAGCCGGCGCCAACTATGTCTCCAACCGTCTGTCGCGTGCCAAAGTGCTCCAATGAACCTTCAACCCTCGAGGGGGACGAAAATCATTCAGGTTTTCACGAAGAGGTTTAACCAATGCATTATTGGGTGTGGTGATAGTCTTTTGACATCTCGTAGAATCCAGTCAGGTAAGGCTCTCGTCCAGCTGGTGATTCGAAGTTATCTCATCTAATTTTCGACGAGTTGGCTCAAACAACAGCGTCCCTGATTCTTGAAAGTCGAAGAAACTCGGAACTCCATTGCACTTCTCTACGTTTAGTTAGCCGTGTCAATTTGAGCGTAGTCCTATCGATTCCTTGCCACCCATGGGTATTGTTAAATTGAAAAAACCTTTGTTTCCACGAAGAAATTTGTGCAAAAGGGATAACTAGTTGTTCCAAATGCAGCAGAACTCCATGAGAGCTGAACACTTGCTTCTATGCGTCTATTCTATGCTAGGCTTCTATCCCTAACTAGCACTAATTCTATCACTTCAGATCGATGTTGTCTTATTGATCTGGTAGCCAAAGTTGTTATCACATTTTTTCGACTCGGCTTACGTTTCGGCGACCTCGCCTTCGTCAGAGCCTGAAAAAGTCGAAAAGCACTTATGAAGCTGTCCTCCCAAACACCATTTCATCCTACAGAGTACAAATCTTGAGGAGAGATAGCGACAAGATCCAACATGACAGGAATGAAGGAACGACTGACCTTATCGGTGGATGCCGAGACGGGCCACCAGTCACCCGAAGGTGGACTAGAACGTAGATGAATGAGTCTACCCCGCGGACAACCAGACTTAAATACCCTGGGGGTCAGACCAGATAGATCAGAACCCGGGGTAATTAAGTCGGGTTGTCTGCGGGGTAGACTCATTCACCCACGTTCTAGTCCAGCTTCGGGTGACTGGTGGTCCGTCTCGGTATCCACCGATAAGGTCAGTCGTTCCTTCATAACTGTCATGTTGGATCTTATCGCTATCTCTCCTTAAGATTAGCCCTCTGTAGGATGAAGTTGTGTTTGGGAGGACAGTTTCATAAGTGGTTTCGACTTTTTCAGGCTCTGACGAAGGCGATGTCGCCGAAACGTAAGCCGAGTCGAATAAATGTGATAACAACTTTGGCTACCACCTCAATAGCCATCTATAACATCGATCTGAAGTCAATATGCCAAGGTTTATTGAAATTCGAACTTGGACAGTTCTATCAGTTCAAATTGTTCGAAATGACTTCAATGGAATCAATGCTTTATAAGGATGAGGAGTTTATAGTGTGTATGCAATGAGCAATATTGACAAAATGAACCTAATTCTTGCAGTGGGAGCTATGGTGGTATAGGTATATATGAATTTAAATCACGGGCTCTTCTCAGCTAGCAGATTTATTTCTGATATAACATCCCCTCTTTCTTTGTTATATGGCCAATCGCAGGTTTGTCATGTTTTTCGCTTGTTGATTTTGTTGTTTTGTTATTGGCTTAAATAAAACAAATAAGTAAACTTCATTCTGTAAATTTTCGGTTTAGACAGGGGTTTCTTTATGTGAAACGTAATTTTGGGTCATTATGAGTAGCTTAATGAACATTCTTTATAACTCATATTTTAAGGATACCGCTCAGTTCACCGCGATCTCGAGGCCCAGGTGCTGCTTGTCACTTCAAACGAGCGTTTACGGAGCCAGCTAATCGATGTGAGCTTCCTTGCGAAGTGCAATCAGTAGACATCGCTACGCTAAGCTTCAGAGATTTATCTTGATCGTTGCAGGAACGGAAGAAGCTTTTCGAATTCGCTTCGGTCCTTGACGCGACGGCTTTGAGGCGGGCCGATCACTATATTCCAACGATAGTTCGGATGGCGTCACGAATAATCAGGAATTTTTTCTAGTCTTTCTTGATCAGAATGCGATTATTTTAAATAGTGTAGCGACGTGCTACCCTCCGCCATGGTGAAGAGCTAGGATTGTCTTTAGGGTTCCTCATAGCTTATAGCGACTTATGTGCAATGTTTGATTCCATAGATGATTGGATCTTCGCTAAGTTCCGTATTAATTTATTACGATAAGTTATAATTGTTGTTGCACAACTTGTTGCTGTTGTGATTTAAGCATTTTGTTCACCACCTCACATTTACTCCCATCTTAACTTCACCAAATCACTCATTTCTTTTTACCTGATCGTCAGTTATTCTTCTTGATATTATCAATGACCTAAACGCATTAGTGAAACTTGACCATTCTAGTGGAGTGATTTTCCTTGTGTGCAACTAATAGATGGTGATATTGTTTTTGTTTTGTTGTAACTGCTTTTTTGTTTGAAAAATGAATAATCGTATTTGAAATGAGGTTTGGTGTGTTGAACTGGGTAGATATCCTCGCTGTTCGTATCTGAATTCTGGACATGCAAGTATCTGTTCAAACACTCATAGGGATGTTTGGTAATGATCCATACTAGCGGCAGATGGGCTTTAACTCGTACACCCCACTTACCGGGAAGGATGCCACGCATTAAAATCATCTGTGCTGTTTCATAAACAATTTTTAAGTCGAATTGGACACTTATCATATTAAATTGGACACTTCTAAGCCATGTTTAAGGCTTTTGAAATCAATGCTAACTCTTCCAAATCGAAATGGCCTTCAGGCAGGTTAAACTGCGGGCTTAACAAGATGGTTAGAATTTTTTTTTCGTTCAAGGAAAAATTGGGATAACGTTCTTTAAAATTTTTTTATAGTTTATCTGCTCCGATATGTGTAATAATCTTACAAAAATTTTAGTTTAAAAAATAAAATAAAATTTGTTTTGAAGCACAACAAAGAGCCAAGCATATAGCGCATTGAGAGGTTAGATCTCGCCATGAACTCGGAAAGTTGGCCGCAATTTCATTTGATTGATAGCGTAAATTCCACGTTCATAGGTGAGGATGTGTGTTCTTTAAAGTTGTTTTTGTTGTATCGTTAGCAGGCGTTAAACTATGCAAATAGAAGTTCTGCTATCAATCGGATAAAAGCGCGTCATCTTGGACGAACGCGTGGCGCCTTTTTGGCAGTCTTTAAACCATTGTTTTTCGCAAAAAAAAAATGTTTTTTTTTTTGTAAAATTTCAAACAGTGTGTTCACTTATTGGGTAGATGAATTAAAACTTCAAAGAAAGTTATTGTAAGATTTTTCTTGAACGGAAAATTATTCTAACTTTTTTGGAGAGTCCCTTATTAAATGTAGAAGAAGCTCATTTCGAATTGGATTCAAAGTCCTTACCCTAGCTTAAAAGAGTGGTGTGAAAACTGTATAGTAGACGTACAGATGTGCGATGACGGTAGCGTAGTGGCATAGCACCTTTATGGATGAGCAAAGTGTGCGAGTTCGATTCCCGCATGGCGCCATGTTTCTGATCGCAACCAAACATCCGTATGAGAGCTTACAACCTCGGTTGCAGTCACTTTGGGCTTAAAGTGAACATTGTATATCTGCATATCTGTCTAGGTCGACATCGTGGATCTGCTAGTGCAACGGATGAGATGGTATTGCGGCCAGTGGGACTTCTGCTGGGGAAGGTATTGATGGATAATGCTGCTCGACGATCGGGTCCTGTACAGGTGGGGTAAACGACTTCTGTAAGAACTCAGTGATATTATTAGACGCCCAATGTCTTGCTAGTGTCTCTGACATCGACATATAGACCAGTACTGCACAACTCTAATACTGTAAGTTCTTTCAATCCTCTTTGCCTATCAGGTTTGGTATAAAATCTTTATTGCGGCCGACGTTTCGACGAACAAGTCTTTCGCAAGGCTTGAAGGAAGCTCGGAATGTTTTTGACTCTGTGAAAATCATTGGATCAAAAGCATCGTGTCCACCTCTTTACCAGGAACAACATGCTCCAAAGAGTGCTAGGAAACGTTATCACATCTGTGCGTTCGAACTCACCGATCCCTCTAGCGCAAAGAAACTGGATCAACTGCTCACCATGGAGCAAGTGAGGCCTACTGATATGATCCAATATACTGCTCCCAGTGCCGGAGAGTCGAAAATGTGCACAAAGCAGTATACGCGATCTTACAGCCCGCAACGGATAAAAGGCAAGAATTCACTGGTAATGGAGATGCATTCGTTTGTGTTCATGGCTGGATTTCGTTCGTGAATCCAGAAGGCCTCGAGAGCCTTGCTGGTCCCTATTTCGTTTTCATGATACAACACCGTGCATTTTACATTGAAGTCATTCCCGGAGTGAGCTTCCCTTCGATGCTTACCAAACGGCGTTAGTAAGCTTAGCCTTCTCTTACCGGCAAGGTGTACTGTGCAGGGCAAGGTGTTGTGCGAGCTGTGAGATCGCGTATACTGCTTTGTGCACATTTTCGCCTTTAAGGCACTGGGAGCAGTATACTTGACCACACCAGTAGGTCTCACTTGTTCCATGGTGGCCAGTTGATCCGGTTTCATTGCGCTGGAGGGAACGGTGAGTTCGAACGCACAGTTGTGATAACGATTCCTAGCACTCCTGGGAGCATGCTGTTCCTGGTAAAGAGCTGGACACGATGTTTTTGATCCAGTGAATTTCACAGAGTCAAAGGCATTTCAAGCTTATCTTAGGCCTTGAGAAAGGCAAGTTCGTTGAAACGTCGGCCGCAATAAAGATTTTGTTCCAAACCTGGTAGGCAGAGGATTGAAAAGAACTTACTCCCAAGGTGTTCAGGTTTCGATAACGTCGAACTTGGAGATTATTTCTGATACTGTACTAACCCAATATGGCTCTCTGTTCGCGCGTAGAACGTAGTTGGAGGAGGTGCCGGCTGTCGCGTGCATACCAGCTTCCTGGTTCCGACTTCCTCCCTAGGTTAACCAAGCCTTCTATCCCTCCGTGTGGGTGAATTGGACACCAGCCTTGTCTGGGAAGGATAAAGCACTGGCTTGTTCAGCGGCTGGCCACCGTAAGTCATTGTATAGGCCATGTGCGCATTCATATCGGCTGCGCGGGATTGCGTGGAGCATCTCAAAAAGGATTGAGTAACGCCATCCTTTACCTTTCTATCCTTAAGGATGGCTAACCAGGATACTATCTCAACGGTAGGTCGGAACGGCGCAAGTGTTGTATATGGGCAGGACCGCCTCTCTCTGGGAAGTAACAAACTGCAGGTATCTCGACCCCAATACAACTCTGCGCAGAGTTAGGGGCGACGGAAGTCGCGGGTTGGCGCTCTGTTGATTCACGTGCTCCACAGCTGACGGGCCCGCGCGGGATGAGGGCTCGTATCGCGACACAGCCTAGTGCACGTGTGGCGTAGTAGGGAAGAGCTTGGGCTCGTGAACGAGGGGTCGAGGGTTTGGATCCCGCAGATTGCGATCGTTTTGCACTTTTGCAAAATCCATGTTTATCATATAGGTAATCCACCTAGGTTCATTATAGTGTGTTATAGAGCATGTTTACGTATAACATATGCTTCAAACTACAGATTAGCTGAAATGTTCACTTCTGTGTGTCACTTATTTTAAGCCTATTTTGTGTGAAGCTATAGTTATGTAACGATAGATATTTTGTGGCACTAGTAAAAAGTTCCGACTCCACCGTCAAAAAAAATTTTTCGCTGAAACTTTGTCTAGGGGGTTATTTGGGGTGCTGATCACGAATATGACATCCGTTTTTCACGATGCGGTGGGAGGCCACCCATGCCGTTAACAAGGGTGGTCCAGGCAGGGTCACCGATTTCGCTGAAACTTCGTCTAGGGAGGTTATTTGGGGTGCTGATCACGAATCTGACATTCGTTTTTCACGATTCTGTCTCTACCTGCCGGCAGAAACTTTAAGAATGTAATCTGTGCCATATTGTATCTATATTATTCAGCCGAATCGTAAAAAACGGATGTCAGATTCGTGATCAGCACCCCAAATAACCCCCCTAGACGAAGTTTCAGCGAAATCGGTGACCCTGCCTGGACCACCCCTGTTAACGGTATGAGTGGTATGTTATATGTAAACATGCTCAATAACACACTATAATACCCCTAGGTGGATTACCTATATGATAAACATGGATTTTGCAAAAGTGCAAAACGAACGCAGTCTGCGGGATCCAAACCCTCGGCCCCGCGTTTACGAGCCCGAGCTCTCCCCTACTATGCCACCTGTGCACTGCGCCTGGCCGCGATACCAGCCCTCATCCCGCGCGCGCCCGTCAGCTGTGGAGCACGTGAATCAACAGGGCGCCAACCTGCGACTTCCGTCGCCCCTAACTCTGCGCAGAGTTGTATTGGGGTCGAGATACCTGCAGTTTGTTACTTCCCAGAGAGAGGCGGTTCTGCCCATATACAACATTTGCGCCGTTCCGACATACCGTTGAGATAGTATCCTGGTAAGACCATCTATGGCAGTGTTGGGAGTGGGCGGGACTGTGTGTGACAGCATGTGTCGGTCGTAAGCTCGCTTTAGATTGAGTAAGCCTTCCATGCCTGGTCATTGACCTGGAGTCAGGAGTGTCGGGGAGCGACAAAACACTGAGTTGCCTATTGACTAGACATCACAAGTTATTGTAACGGCCAACTAACGAGAGAGAATAAAGGACGGCCTCGATCAATCCTTGCTCGTGGATGCGCCACGCTTCCCACTTCTCTAGAATATCGTGAAGAATGTCTGAGAGGGTTTTTATTGTATATCCATCATGCGGGCGCGTGGAGCGCAGTCGGAGGAGGCGCCGGCTGTCGCCTGCACCAGATACCAGGTTCCTGGTTCGGATTTCCCACCCAGGCCAACCAAGCCTTCCATCCCTCTGGGGTCGATGAATTGGTACCAGGCTTGTCTGGGAAGGATAGAGCGCTGACTTGTTCATCGGCTGGCCACCGCAACTCATTGTGTGGCCAAATACGCATTCAAATCGCCTCCTGGACATCTGGTAGAAGTTGAATGCGTGGCGCTTCCCAAAGGGGATTCAACAACGCTGTCCTTTATCCTTTATTATTCACCATGCGAGTACACATGAGAATATAGTAATAGAGTGCTGTCCCATCTCCAAAAGACTTGCTTAGCGCCGCTCTTATACCATTTTTCAGATCAAATTGGACACTTTTTAAGCTATCCTAAGACCTTTGAAATCAAAGCAAACTCTTCCAAATCGAAATGGGCTTCTTCCATATTTAACTAGAGACTCTTCAAAAAGGTTAGAATAATTTTCTGTTCAAGGAAAATCAGTATAAATTCTTTCAAGTTTTAGTTCATCTATCCAGTAAGTGAACACACTGTTTGAAGTTCTGTGAAGATTTTTTTGACGAGAATGATTGGTTTAAAGCTTGTTTTAAAAAGCAGAAAGTGATCAAACAGAGATTGCCCCATACCCTCGTCCATGACGTCACAATTTTTATTCGATACTAGCGGAATTTCTGTTTGCGTGGAATTTGTCACCTGTTCGCTTGATTTCAAAAGCCGTAAAACTAACTTAGAAGAGTGTTCAATTTGATTCGAAGAGGTATGTCCATTTTGATTTGAAAAGTGTCCAATTCGACGTGAAAATGGTGTATATTCCTCGAGGTATTTGGCGTTGTCGTCATCTCCTTCATGCGCCTAACCTTTAATCGCGGGACGCAGCATTTTTGGAATTGCTTCTGGTTTTCAAGGAGTTTCTTTGTAGCTCTACAGGTTTCAAGATGTACAGCTTTTAGATTGCACGGACGTCCGCCCTGTTAAGCACACATCAGAGTATCAAGAGCGAAAATCGCCGAAGGCGTACAGTTCGTGCTGATGGAACAAATCCATTTCAAAGAGAAGAGGTAGTTTCGCCCTGCTTCATCTTTAGGTCCATCCAAATTCACTTTGTTTGAAAACAATTGCCGAATCCCTAGTTTTTCTTCGAATTATTTGAATTTAGGTTTTGTGCCGTATTGGTGGGAATAGCGTCCGCAGAACACATACACAGGTCGAGCAGGACGCCAAGTTGCTACAGGAGTCTCTTGAGAATGAGAACTGGTTCGTAAATTCCATATTCGCTTTCTTTGGATACTATCTGTAAGTGTTACCGTGCCCTAATGTGGATGTTCTGGTAATGATTCTGAGTTGTGTTTATACACCTGAAAGGGATAGCACTCAAGTCTTACAAGTCTTCCTTTGGTAGTTGCGGTTGAAGTGCAAATGAGTTAGAAGTCTTCAATTAGAGTCAGCGATAGGCGATAAAAGTATTGGAATTTTCAGGGTGGCTGTCTACCGGTATCCTCGTATACGGTTCGCAGTGCTTCTAGCTAAAGCGAAGCTGATTCAGACAGTGGTTACAGTACTCTATCTTCCATACTCGTCGTATCAATACCTTCTTGGACACGTTGACTCATCATGGTTCTATTCGACAGCTTTTCTTGCTGTATTGGCGCCTGTTTTATTGGCTGTATTCAGCAGGTAATTTTGCGACATAAAGCGTCATTAAATGAATGAGCGCATGGTAGCGCAGTCGGGGGAGGCGTCGGATGTCGTTTGCATCCCAAGTCAAGTCTTTGGTTCGTGTTTCAGGCCAGGCGAGCTAAGCCTTCCATCCTTACGGGATAGGTGAGTTGGTACCAGATTTGTCTGGGAAGTGTAAAACAGTGACTTGTTCATCGGCTGGCCATCGAAAGTCGAACATGTATTCAAACCGCCTCCATACATCCTGCAGAATTAGAATGCGTGGCGCATCCCAAAAGAGATTGAGTTAAGCCGTCCTTTATCCTTTTTATCCTTATGGTATTCCTAAAATGGCTATCATCCATGTTGTTGTTGCGCGGTGTCGATCGGCCGGCTTGTCACGAGAGTCTGTCGCCGGAATTGTATGTATAGGTCAAATACGCGTTCGAAATGCCTCCACATGCCTAGAAGTAGAATGTGTGGCGCATCCAAAATGGATTGATTAACGCCGTCCTTAATCGTTTTTTAAGGTCTTGATTTATCAAGTTAGTATTTCCCATTGAAGGGTGAACTGCTTATGAGCTGCATTCATAAGCAGTTGGTTAACATCGGTTGTTTATTTAGTGATGATATGTGACCACAGCGCTGGTAGATTGGTACGGACTTGGAGGGACCTAGCCTTAGTGTTAGGCATGCTATTAGAAGATCGTTTTATGAATGCTGTAGAACATATTGAATCTTATCTATTTGAGTACGTAGTTTCAAATTCTCTGTGCCCCTTTGGGGTACATAATTATCTGTTTGGGATGCACCATGGACTTCACGTCTACGAGATATCGGAGAGATAATTTGATTGCATGTATGGGCTCGTTGTAGAATCTCGACCTGCGTGGCCATCCAGTAGGCAGTTCAGTGCTTTTTCTTTTCCAGACAAGTCTTATATCAATCTGCCAACCAGAAGGTTTGGTTGGCTCTAAGTGAGATCCGAACCAAAAATTTCGATTCGAGGTGTACGCGACAGCCGGCGTCTCCACCGACTGCGCTTTCATGCGTCTGTAGTATCAGAATATTGAATAGTGGTGATTAAGTTATTTTCAGATATCTAAATAGGCTCGTAGGAGTTATCGCTATGAACGAGACCAACGACTACATCAGAATCGGATACCTGACATTCTGGGGATCGCGTAGAAATAAGTAAGTTAGATAAATTTTCGATTTTTTTCCTAAATCGTAGTGGATGACGACAAACTTGAAACGCGGCGTTCACCGTTTTTTTAGGGGGGGGGGGGGGGAAGAGGGTAGTGCTGCATGTTTCACTTCTACATCATACTGCAGAAGCATCGGGCTTATCGATACAAAAGGTGCCATAGGAATTCGAACAATTTTCTAGCTTCACGGTATCTAGCTTTACGGAATTTGCTGTTATCAGAATCCTCATGAAGCACTTAAAGATCAAAAGAAATAAAAGCTACTCGAGTATGTTTGGACACAGAGAAAACTCGATATACAGAGTGTCTCAAAAAATGTATGCCCTGTTTGAAAGGTGCTAACTTTGCTCTCAGTAAAGGAACTGAAGAAGTTAAGCGCTCATATGAAATCTTAGGAAAATAGAAATTTTCTGATGTATGAGCGTTATGGAATGCGCCATGCACTCGTCTGAAACCTTGCATTTTACACTCGATTGATTGTTTCGATAGAATACTTGTTGCATATTCTCCTTTAAGAGACCGTATTGATTGATTTGTGTTTCTTTTAAGGTGTAAAACTTAAAAACACACTATGGCTTGCAGAAAATGCATGGCATCCTAAAAAATGCAGATAGTATTCGAAAGGTTCTAACATTGCTGCTACTGAAGCATTTTAAGATGTTTGAGACCCATATGAAAGCGCAAGGCAGCAAGATTACTGTGGCGTGCAGATAGTCAAGATTGCACCACGCTCCCGCTTAAAACCTAGCACGTCCGACTCAATTGATTATGCATGTGCTAAATGCCTGTTACAATCTTGTTACTACTTGGCCAGATTAGCCTTTGTTGTGCTTCTTTTAGCGTATTCCGTCGCTCAGTAGCTGTGGTTATGTCGATTAACCTCAGGGCGACAGCCAAGAAGTGGTCAATGATATCCAGTTAGAACAGTAGCTAACTATCCATTTAACGCAACGTTATCTGTAACATTATTATCCGTCTCCGTTTTGGCTCTCTTCTAGGGCCGGATTCATCAACAATTAAACCCGTGGGTATGCAGGGTATGAGGGGTAGGGATAAGATAAGAGCCAGGTAGAGAAAGGACAAGAGTCAGAGACGCAGGCTTCATAGTGGGTACCTCTACCCCCTGTACCCGCGGGTTAGTGGTTGATGAATCCGGCCTCTGGATCTCCGGGATGTGATGCGGTCGGGCAAAACCACGATAGGTACCAAAACATCTGATAGCCGAATTATGTCAGAGGGGTTCAGAATTAAGAAGGATCTGCCGGTCACCATGAAAACTGATATGTTGCTCATTTAGATATTTGGAAGTTTCTGACGTTCTTCCTTTGTCAGAGGTGGCTGGTAACAGGAATGATGCGTTGGTCAAGCTCTCGTGGTATGGAGCGTAAGTGTGACTTTTCTAATTAACACCTGCTTGACGTATAGTGAAATTGAATGAGTTTCAGAAAGAGCTTCCTCTATCTGCCAACCAAAAACGCTGAAATTGTGGACGAGAACAGAGCGAAGATCTTGTTTGGGGACTTGTCCCTGTTTGAATCGAAGAAACTGGTATAACCGTTGCAGGGCGATCTATTTCTGTATTTAGGAGATTCGGTAGTAGTAGACATCTTTTTATTTGAGCTGTACATACATCGTTTCTTATGTTTGGCATCTGAATTATTAGGTTGTTGCGAAAGTTCCCGCCATTTTTTGAATGTGCTTTTTTCTCACCTATGCTACCTTGTAGCAACCTATTTTTTGTTCACGTAAAGAGATCAGGTATTTATAAGTTTACTACTATTGCTAGCTACTCACTATCGCGTAACTCCTTCTAGAAAAATGGAGCTTTCAAAGGAGTACATCCGAGGTCTCCTATTATATGACTTCAAATTTGGTGAGTCAGCAGCCGCTTCATGTCGTCGCGTCAACGGTGCATTTGGGGAGCGCACAGTGTCCGATCGCACTGCAGAATGGTCCGCACGCTTTCGCAAAGGTGACTTTAACCTTCAAGATTCGTTAAGGTGAGGACGCGAATCCGATGTCGACGACGACCGATTGCGACAGCTGGTGGAATCGGACCCACGGCGGACTACTCGTGAACTTGCGCAGGACTTGGGTGTGCACTATGTTCCATTGCCAGGCACCTATATCAACTAGGTAAAGTGCAGAAGTTGACACAGTGGGTTCCCCATGACCACCGAACGTGACCGCCAGCGACGTGCTGAGGTGGCCATTATCCTCGTACAAGCGCACAGATAGTTGGCTGAAGTCTATCATCACAGGAGACGAGAAGTCTGCCTGTACGTCAACATCTTGTGGAGCAGACACTGGTTTGACAAGGGTGAGCAGCCTGAGCCACAGCCAAAGAAGGGTCCTCACCCGTCGAAGATCATGCTTTCTGTTTGGTGGGATTGCAGAGGTGTCATATACTACGAGCTGCTGGTCCGTAACGAAACTCTAACAGCGGACATGTACCGTTAGTAGCTGGACAGACTGGCCGCTAAGATCTCAGAAAAGCGTCCGAATCATGGCACAATCCGATTCTTGCACGACAATGCTCGACCACACATTGCAGGAATGACTCGCCAAAAGCTCTTGGCCTTGAATGGGAAGTGCTGCCTCACTCATCGTACAGCTCAGATATTGCACCAACAGACAACCACCTTTTCCTGTCTCTCTCCAATGCCGTGCAAGGAAAAACGTTCGATGACGAGGACCACATGGAACGCTGACTGGCTGGCTTTTTCGAATCAAAGCCAGAAAAGTTCTAGTTCGCTGACGAGATCCGGAGTCCGCCTGAAAGGTGGAGAAGAGTGATAGAACAAGATGACGGTTGCTCGTTTCTTGACGTGTTTCGCTTTTTTTTTGTAAAACTAAGAAAATGTGGTGTCTTGAAAATGGCGAGAATTTCTGCAACAACCTAATACTAACCATTACCCATTTTGGTTGTTGTTCATGATCTATTAAGAGTAACTAAGTAGGGCTTTAATGTTCCAAGTTTGTTTGTTTGTTTGTTTGTTTGTCAGTCTTTGTTGTAGAGTTCCTAACCTTCACTCTGATATAGCTAGGCTTGCTACATCTCATAAAGCTTAATCTGTAATCGTAGCCCGGATTCAAACGAACTCAGTACGCCCCGATATACGGAAGATACCGACTCGCACACACGCACGCACGAGGGCACCAAAGGAATTTATGACGGAACGAAAACAGAGTTACAAAACGACAATAGATGAAAATGTTGAAAAAACGGGGTTAAAACACGAACAAAAGCCGGGGACGACGGCGAAGTCTCCAGAGCGGGCGGCTATACTCCGACTGATTTGAAAAAGCACGTCGCGGGCGCTCGTCCAGTGGATCGCGAATCTGAAGAAATCTGCGTAGGACCCTCCTGATCTCTCTATGCCAGGGACAGTGTATTTCGCTCAACAGGTCCCGCGCGCCTTTTAAACGGGGGTCGAGGACCCTTAGCTGACAATTCTGCCTTTGC
Source organism: Heligmosomoides polygyrus bakeri (assembly GCA_947359475.1). Taxonomy (NCBI): domain Eukaryota; kingdom Metazoa; phylum Nematoda; class Chromadorea; order Rhabditida; family Heligmosomidae; genus Heligmosomoides; species Heligmosomoides polygyrus. The sequence goes on from OX375868.1 coordinate 6,917,706, forward strand.
GCAAGTATGCAGTGGATCAGACATTGTAACCGCACAGTATTTTCTGTGCTAATAAAAACTGCAACAATTGATTATAGACTGTTGCGAACGTGTCTTAGTTAGCGAAAGCCACGATCTGGACAACTATTGCGCCTCACACACCAGGGAGGCGTCTTAAGAGTTGCCTGAGCTGGGAATGCGAGATATGACATTTTCACAGAGTTGTTCACTATTAAATATTCTTTACTTATTCTCTAGCTGTGATAGCGACTTGCTGCGATTTTTTCTGCTAAAGGATTACACGCATGCTAAGCGATGGGAATTGGAATTTTGAGGAAATGCTTTTTATTTTCTATTTGATCGAGTTCGTTGTATATGATCCTTTCTAAGATGAAGTTTTTAAAGCAGCTATTTTTTTAGATTTTTTAAAACGTGGCCAGTTTCGTTTGAACAGAACAGTGTTCAGCTGATAGAAAAGATTCCAGGCAACGGTGTGCGTAGTTGAGGTTTATTATTTACTATCTTACGATGTACGGCTATTTTTGTCAATTTTTTACGACTTAGGATTTACGACATTTTGGGTCGTAATCGTAAATTTTCGTAAATGTGATTTTTGATCAACAGCCAACTGGCGTTAAAATTTATGTGGACTGTGTTGACGTGCCCACTCTAATGGTCCCTCTTACAGCTCATTCCCATTTTTCATTAGAGTCGATTTTTGATGATGTGATATGTGATATGTTACTGTGTCAGACAGTACCGTCCTGTTCACAGGCTTCCGACTTTTCTCTTCGCTAACTAACTTTTCCATTTCTCCAACACTGCCGTTTAGAGCCTGACAGGTTCAAGAGAAGAAGCAAGTGCAATGCAATATCAAAAAATAAGCTCCTGTCTAGGAGGCTGGGGAGGCTGGGCTCCTCCGTTTCCGGTCCAGAGCTAGCAAGGCACATCGCGTTCCTACTGCCGTTCTTCCATTTCAACCCATAGTCTGTGTTTTGTTCGTATCTATTTTCCCATGACTGCCTTATGCAGCGTATTGGATAAATAAATAAAAGGACTCTGGAAGCAGTTTCTAGAGAAAGAGAGATGAGTATTCTACCTGCACGCTTGTTTGGTAATAACGTCGAGTCACTCTGTTTATAACAGATACATACTAACCCTACCGATTAGAATTGACACAAATCCACGATCGGACATCATTGGTGATTGGAAGCGGGTCTAGAAAGTTGCTACACTCATGTGGAAAGGATAAGTCGCTGACGTTTCTATATATGTTGCGAAGACGGGCAGCATTGTGAAATGGGAACGCCCCATCCAATCAGCGCATTGAATAGGCATGTCATTCAGAAAGGGCGTATACAGTCGGTACCTTGATCGGGTGGCATCTGTTCGGTCTGTGCTCTGGTTATTATTGGCTGGCGCGCTCTCATCTACCAATGCTGCTCACCTTCGGGACATGTAAATACCAGAGTTGCGTGGTTGTCCCAGCGAAAGTATCCGATGAGGCTATTGGTTTCAGTACTTCGGGTTGAAACCCTTTTCTTCTTTTACAACAAACACACAATGAAAACATGTTTATTACGAAACAATTAAAACGAGGAAACTGTGATAAATCTTCAGTACAATGAGTGAATGGTAGTGACGTGAGATGTCCAGTCGATGGTTAGAATGATACCACTAGTACTGTCGATTACTGGCGTAAGACGTTAGTGTAGCACCCAGGGACGATGCGGCGTAGCGGCGCGGGACCCACGGCGCAGGAATCTCGGGGAGTCAAACAGAACAGGGTTCAAGGACTTCTGCCCTATTCCATCAGCCGGCTAAAACGTCCTACCCAGCAGAAAACTTCGAGTTCTCTCGCCTTCACCCGAGAAGCGGTAACAGCAGAGAAACGAGACCTAGCGATCTCCAAGCGGTCCCCAACAGAGAAGACACACGGCGGCGGGCTCCTCGCAGCGGAGCAATCCTCCTAAGTCCTTGAAACCGCCTTTAGGCCCCCTTGCCGCCACGTCCCGCGCCAATACAGCCGCATTGTCACTGCGTCCCACAGCGACTATCGTAATCCATAATAAATGTCATGCCTAGTTATCAATACTCTATCAACCTAACACCAGTGTTTCTATCGGTTTGCATTGTGCTTTATGGGGCTGAGCAAATTGGTATAAAACGTGCGGCAAAATCGAGCGCATAGCATTCCAAGAAAAGGTCGAACTGGTTTTGACAGTCTTGATCTCCATTTCCGGTAGCGTGATTGAGTTTATCGTATTCGCCCTATCTAATCCGCTTACAATGCTGCAGGTTTTCGGAGAGGAAACGGGGCTGGCGAAGGGTAGCCCGAGCGAGCGCGGGGAGTTATTAAATAGTAGAGCAGTATTATAAAGTTTTCGAAATCTTACAAGTGCAGGCTTGAGCAGGAAACCGACGCATTGGTCAGTGGTCAAACGATTTTTTAATTTTTAGTTTTGACAGCGAATTTTTCACAGTTGTTTCTGCTAATTCCAAGACTAATACGAGGGCTAAATATTGGTAGTAAGTTAGGAATTTAATGAATATTCAAATGACGCAAGCTTTCTGTTGGAATGGCATGGATAGGCTTTAGTAAAGTTTTTGAATCTACAGTTTTTTCAACTTTCCTGAAACGTGTAAAGTATGGTTTGGACGATGTTTTACACTCAGGAAGCCGTGAAAAAAGAAATAGTTTGGTAAGAAAACTGGTCATTGTGTAGGTTAAATAAGCATTCATGTTGCTTCCGCGACATCTTATAGTTTTATTTATTTATTTGCGTACGCTGTATAAGACAGACATCAGATAAAACAACAACAACAACGAAATGATAAATGAACTCATAAATGCTCTACGATACAACTATGCTGAGAGAATAGGCTTTGCTGCGAGGCGTTTGAAGGAGGCTACGGAATAAGGGATGGGAGCAGTTTTAAGGAGGTGAAGATATGCAAGTTCTGCTCTAACAGTGAAGAAGTTGGCTCTGATAGTAGTTTTAGGTCTGGGGAAAAACAATTTCCATTGTCCACCCCTGGTTATAGAAGGACGTAGAGAGTAAAACTGTGAAACATTAACTGCGGACTGCTCATCCAGAAGTTTTCGAACCATTCGAACGTCAAATAGGTTACGTCTTGATTCAAGAGTTGGAAGTCCAAAGTACTTGTTCCTTACCACCGCGCTAGGAATTTTTGAATGGAGGAAACCTCCCCGCCGAATTAGTATCTTCCTGGTGAAGTTGTTTTGAATCCTTTCAAGTAATGCAATATCAGGTTTCTTGTGCGGTGCAAACACAACAGTACCACATTCAACAATCGGGCGAACGTAAGCCTTATATGCTTTAATAAGCACTTTGCTATCCTTTGAAGTCAGAGCTTTAAATATATTGTACGTACGAGCAAGAGCTGTCCTGTACAATTCCTTATAATGAAGAAGGAAGTCGAGGGAATCTCGGTACCTGAACCCAAGGTCTTTGATTTCTTTAACCTTTGTAATCTCAGAACCATTTACGTAGTACTTAATAGAAGTCAGGCAATCTCCCAGCCGCATGTGGAATGTTTTGTGCGGTGAAAGCGGCAACTGCCAACTCTTCGGACCACTTGACCAAACTATCAATTCCTGCTTGGAGAATACTGGAATCCTGGTTATTACTTACTTCCATGTAGATTTTCAAATCATCGGCAAATTGTTTGGCCGTAATGCCCGTGTTTTTCAAACTGTCGCTCAGATCTGCGGTGAATATATTGAAAAGTATTGGCGAAAGTACTCCGCCCTGAGGAATCCCGCTAATGATCTTGAATACATCCGAAAAAGTAGTGTTGACACGAACTTGAAATGTCCTGCCAGTGAGGAAACATTTCAGCCAGTCATAAATTTTTTGATGAAATCCTAACTTATCCAGTTAATACAAGACTCCACACCATTTTGTTGTCCAGAAAGATTGTCCAGTCATTCAGGGACTCCAACATATTGCTTTCAACATACTTTCCTTTTACAAAGCCATGCTGAGCTGACGGAATTAGGCAATTCTTCGCTAAATGTTCCATGAGATGTGGCTTAAGAAGTTTCTCAAATACCTTAAAAAACAAAGAAGTAATGCTAACGGGCCTGTAATTGGTAGGTTCAGATGAGGGGTGACTTTTTAAAATTGGAGTTACATAGGAATGCTTCCACAGAGTGGGTACTTCTGTAAACATAATGGACTGATTATACAGATAGGAAAGCGGATATGCTATAGTGTGTGCCACATTTTTTATGAAAGAGAAAGGAATTTCATCTGGCGTGAGAGAATAAGAGGTAAGCCACGTTTTCAAAACATTGAAAACAGCTTCGGCGTCAAAAAAAGAAAACGTCTCCATTTTAACTTGAATTGCAGGAGTGAAAAGTGGATTCATACCGTGGTGGTGTACTCGTGGTGGTGACGTGGTAGTTCAACCTCCAACACACATTATAGGAAAGGATCTTTGTTTAGCAGAAGGTTGAATCCATCATTCTCATCGAGGCGCCCACGTCGAGTGGCTGTGTTTGGCTCTCCTCCTACGTTGTGGCTAAGTTTCCTTTGTTCTCATTGTAGATATCCTTTTTTTTTGCTGCCATTCTGATTGCACCTAGTGAATTCTTGTTAGTGACTAAAATTTAGCTATAGAGTTCTAGTTATTTTTGATTTTGAATCGATATTTTGTTCAGGGGTGCGTAGTTCCTCTCGATTACATCGATTTAGGTTGATTGATTGTTGTGACCACTTCGGGATCATGTCTCAGATGCGAGCAAACAAAAAGCGAGATACTGTTACGAAGACTAAGGTTGACGCTACTGGCGTGGAGGCCAGAGATCTTCCTAACAGTAGCACATCATCGGCTAATCTTGATTATTCGATGATGTCTGTGGGTGAAATCATGAACTCGATTCTGGCACGTACCAAGGACCCTGAAATCGAAAAAATGGTGAATGCTTTAAAATCAAAAATACCTCAGGACCTGACTGATGCGATGGAGGCACATGAGAGAGAAAGAAGTGTCGTTGTCTACAACTTACCTGAAGCTGCGTCTGAGTTGTCCCCCTCACGCAGACAAATTGATCTGGAGGACAAGGTAAGTTCTATGCTTGACATATTGGGAGTAGAGTGTCGGCCAGCAGCAACGTATAGGATGGGAGAGTTTAGAGAGGGTAAGCCACGTTTAGTGAAAATCGTTCTACCTTCAAAGACCCATTGGAAAAGAGTACTGTCAAACGCATACAAACTTCGATCATCCAATTTTCAGAGAGTGTTCATACGCCGTAGAGACACAAGAAGAGCGCATACATGAAAGGGAGTTAAGGGTAGAATGTAAAAATCGGAACGATCAGCTGAAAAAGCGTGTATGGGTTGTGTACAAGGGAGAGTTGAGACGTGCCCAGGATCTCCCAAACGACCGGCGGTTGGGGGATACTGTGAACGCCTAACTCGAAACAATTCCACTCTGCACTGTTTCCTTCTCAACTCTAGGAGCGTGTCAAACAAAATTGAACATCTTCGTCTTTTTCTAGATGCCTACTACCCCGACATGATTTTTATCACAGAAACATGGTTATCTTCAAAGATATCAAGTTCCGAAATCATTGGCGATTCACCATACAAGCTTTTTCGTGCTGATCGAAGTGGGCGTAGAGGAGGAGGTATATGTTGTATTGTCAAGGATTGCATCAATCTGACCGAATATGCTCTTCCTTCTAGATCTAAGTCCGATATTCTTGCTCTGGATGCATTCGACTCATCAAGCGAGATTTCCCTAAGATTAGTACTCGTATACCGTCCGCCCAACTCTACCCTTACTGATGATGAGTCTCTCAGGGAATTGTTGTTTGAATTATGCCTTTATGAATCCGGTGTTGTGGTTCTGGGTGACTTTAATCTCGACGTTGATTGGGCACAAGGTAAAGCTAATAATTTCAGCTCAAAAAAGTTTGTTGAAACCTTCGATTGTTGTAAGCTCTTTCAATACGTTACATCTCCTACTCGAGGTGATTCCGTATTGGATCTTATTCTGGCATCAATCCCTTGTGTGCATAATGTCTCAATTTTACCACCGTTAGGGAACTCGGATCACAACATAGTTTCTTTTCAACTTAAGGCTCCCATTGCAGTGAAAAATCATCTCCCTCTTCCGAATTTTAACAAAGCTGACTATTCTGGTTTATCGTTCTATCTGTCTTCTGTCAACTGGTGGGAGACCTTTCAAAATTACACTTCGGTTGAAGACGTCTACAAAAGATTTTGTAGGGTTCTTTACTCGGGATTTGCTATCCATGTGCCATTTAGTGATAAGGACGAAATTAAGTCATACTATCCTAGGCATATTTCAAATCTTTTAGCTCAGAAAACTCGATTGTTTCATTCCCTGAGAGACCCCTTATCTCATCGAAAATACAAGCGTGTCAGTAGTGAATTGGAGTTTCATTTGAAAAGATTTTCTGCAAACAAAATTAAGCGAGCCAATAAATTGCAAAATGGTAGCAAAGTGTTCTCCATTCTTAAGTCTAGGCTTAAGAAGACGAACAAGTCCTATGTGCTTACTGATGATGGTGGAAACAGATTGGTAAGTGATGCTGAAAAAGCGGAAGCTTTAGCAGGATTTTTCGTCTCCGTTTTTAATTCAGGACCCGAGAGGACATCATGCGATTTTCTAAATGAAACTATGAACTCTGATTCTATGCACGACCTACTGATAAGACCACGTGATGTATTGCGAGTTCTAAAAACTTTGAAGAAGTCTACTTCAGCGACGTTTGATGGCATCCCCCAAATAGTTTATAAAAAATGTGCAAATTCCCTTTGCAAGCCATTGTCCATTATTTTCAATATTTCCTTAATGTTCAATGAGGTTCCATCAATTTGGAAGGAAGCCATCATAACTGCAATACCGAAAGATAACAGCGCTAGATGCTTGTCATCCTTCCGTCCTAATAGTATTACTCCACCTTCCATAAAAGTCTTGGAGAAACTTCTTCGTGATAAAATTAGCTCCCACTTTGTCGAAAACCATTCTATCCCAGCTGAGCAACACGGATTCACTGCTGGAGCGTCAACTATTACTCAGTTGGCCGATTGTTATTTTGATTGGTATTTAGCTATGAATCGTGGCCTTTCCGTTGATGTCATTTATTTCGATTTGTCCAAAGCTTTTGATAAGGTTAATCATGAGAAATTGTTGTACAAGCTTTATCATCTTGGCATAAAAGGAACCTTACTTCTCTGGATAAGTTCATATTTGAGTGATCGGCACATGTGTGTTAAAGTTGGGAACAGTTTTTCTACTCGGTACTTATGTACCAGTGGACTCCCACAAGGGGGAGTTTTGTCCCCTTTACTTTTTCTGGCCTACACTTACGATTTACCGGAGAAACTATTTACCAGTCCCTCAGTGAAGGTGCAGATTTTTGCTGATGACGTTAAAGTGTATGGAATTTATAATGCTGAAACCCAAACGGAGGTACAACAGGCTTTATCTCAGTCAATCTCAAACATGATGGAGTGGGCGACTGCCTGGGATATCCCTGTTAACCTTTCGAAAACTTCAGTTATGCATCTTGGTTGCACCCCGTGTATGGAGTACCGGGCTGGTGATATTTTGCTGAAAACCAGCTACGAAGTAAGGGACCTTGGAATAATTTTAACGCCTAAGCTTGACTTCAAATCTCATATTAATGACGTCATACGAAGAGCCTTTTCAACACTATTTGCAATTTTACGGAATGTTCAGTGCAACGACGCTTCCATATTGATTAAACTTTACAAGACTTATATTATACCAATTCTGGAATATGGTTCGCAAATCTGGAATCCCTATACGTTAAAGCAGATACGCCAAATAGAGAAAGTTCAAATGGTCTTCACTAAGATCTTGATGTATAGATGCTTGCCAGATCCCGGCTTCCCTCAAATGTTGCCAAGCTACTCCGAGCGGCTACGCATCTTTCATCTAAGGAGTTTGCATTATCGCCGAATATTTTGTGACTTGGTTTTTTGCTTCAAAATCATCAAGGGAGAAGCAAAGTTAAGACCAAGCAAATACTGGGTATTCATACCTTCTTTTGGACGTGTAAACAGTTTTTCTTTGCGGACGCTAAGACTACATAGAACGTATCAGACCAAAATTTATAGCACTTTCTTTTTCCGAGCCGCTAGATGGCTACAAATGTTGCCCCCTAGCCTTCTTGAAGCTCCTACCAGCGCAGCCTTCCGACGGAAACTGAGGGAAGTGGATTTGGTTTCAATTCTCAATTTACCAAGTATATACTGAGTACCTCGCTTCAGGTTCAGGCTGCCTCAATTGCTCAGAGCTGTTCAGTGATGGCTGATATCCTTCAGAGTTGAGCTGCAGAAGTCACAAATAGATCTAGATGTTCCTATCTTTAGCAAGCTATTCATGTCTGTGTCCATTTTGCCTCTCTCTTGTTGCATTATGAGAAATTCATTTAGCTTAAGTGATATTTAGATCATATATGCAGTAATGGACCTCAAATTACGATGGCTGCTCCTGATCAGACGAAATAGCTTCCCTCTCCGCGTGCCTTGTGTTGTTTTCTTGTTTTGTTCACGGTATTTTATCCAGTCCTGGAGGCAGAGAGCATGAGGGCGATGCTGTTGGTGGCGTGAGCGCGGGGTGGGGGTGCTGAGGTTTGATTGGCTTACCACCCACGAGCTTTATGTTCTACCTACTTTCTTCCAAAAATCAGACATCTTGCCGTGGTTCTACATTGAAGTCTAAAGCACTAGAATTTCCTTGACCTTCACTCGTTGCTACATCTATCTAGTGCCTCAGGCTGGCTATCAAAAACACTACTAGTTCTGACAGCTTGCCGTATACTTCTATGGGGCACATATTTTGTCGTACTAACAAATAACTGGCATGTGATAGTCATCTTCGTTGGCACTAAGTAGCAGTGTTGCATAGTCCTTCAGGTATCTTGGTGCAATTTGACTTCATACAAACCATGGCAAGGTGAATATGAAACATTTTACATTTTATAGGGAACATGTTGTTTGTGGGTTGTTGTCCTCCATTTCCTCTGGCTCTCTCCCCTTGCCGCGCAGCCTCACTGATAGTGAGCCTTCTTTTCTCAATGCCCCCGCTTTGTTAAATCTGACCATTGAGTTGTTTTTTTCTCTTGTGTTTCTTAGTATTGTTCGTGCTCTACTAGAATCATTGAATTGGCACATCCGTATGGGTGTATTTATAATAAATAAATAAATAAATAAATACCATTGTCGGCAACACAAAATTTGCAGAATTGTGAAGCAAGGGTGTTAGCTTTGGCGTAATCACTCAATAAAGTTTTGCCTTCCAGCTTTAAATCAGAAAAATGAGTTTTCATATTAAGTTTAGATTTCATGAATCTGAAGAAGCGATGTTTGTCCTTAGCGTGGACAATTTTCTTTCTAGTTCTCGTAGAAGTATAATGTGTAGCGAATCCCGCAAAAGGATTGACTAACGCTGACTTTTATCCATCTAGCTCTACATATTGTGAATGGAGCTTACCCTCATGAACGTCGGCGTCATCGTCTGATCATTCACAGATTTGGTGATTGCTCAGAAAAAGTCCAGCTTCATGATACACCGGACTTGTTTGCTCCAGCTATTAGGTTCAGTCATAAATTTTGCGGCAAAATTTGTTTTCAACCAAAAATAAGATTATACCACAAAAGAAAATGGTTTGCTTAAACGAAATAATTGCCGTTGTTCTCAGTGAGCTTCTTCCGCTTTTCACGAACTGAGTGGATTACATCTCTGTAGAATTTGGTCGGTTTCGACCTGAAGAAGTCGTGTACCATAGCCGTAACCTCATCGAGTTCGGCGAAGCACCTACCATAGAGGAAGTGACCATCGACCGATGCAGATGGCAGTCAAACGGCGCAGTGTCTGGGGCGTATGGTGGTTGTTTGACTTTGATCCAGCCCAACAATTCCTAGATTTTTTCAGCGTCTGAAGTGCCATAAGCGGTCGGCCGTTGCCGAGGTGCAAGAAACTTGGCTCGTATCGACTTCTTTCTCCACTAATTTTTGCTGGATCTGGTCGAGTTGTTGGCAAAAGCGACCATCGAGGATGGTTTGACTACATGGAGCAGCTCCCGGTGCACTCGACCACCACACATCCACCAAACGCACAGCAGGACCTTCCTTTGGTGGAGCTCCAGTTTTGACGTCAGAACCCCGACTTGTTGCGTTCCAGCTACTACTTTCCGCGTTCGCGGTTGTCGTAAAGCATCCGCTTTCTTCTTAGCGCTGGTAACGATTCGATCCGGGTCCCCTCGCTTGAACCGGTGCTGGAGCTCTCGGTAGTCGGAAGCACAGCGATTTACTTGGGCTTCCGTGAACGCATGAGGCACAGACAAATGCGATATGGACGACCTTCCAATCTTCTTTCTGCAGCCGACGAGCGGTGGTTCACTGGGAGGTGTGGTGATCAGCGGTCAGTCCTAGCGTGGTTTGAGAAGAATTCGACATGATGGATTGACGCAGGCGCCCTTTTTGTTGCCCTCCTGGGCAGAAAGGAACTCCTGCTACCATCTCCCATAATTTATTCGGTTAGGACTGTACTTGCCGCTGACTTCCTGAGTGTGCTTGATTCTCGACACTAGGCTACTGCCAAGCTTGAACTAATTGAACATGAAACCACACTTTCACTTTGAGTGGTCATCGTTCTAGTGATTAAAACTTTTCAACAACGCGAAGAAAATTAATGACTCATAACTCAAAATGATCGCTAGGAAACACGCTTTCAAACAGAATATAACATTTCAGCGGGTTAACTTTGATTTCCAGAAAAAACAAATGTTGCAAAATTTATGACTCAACCTAATACCTTGCTCAAGCATCAACAGGCTGAAAGTTTCCATGTTTAGGATATTACGAAGTCTTCAGAAAAGCAGTGAACGTTGTATTCTAGACGGTCAGACATCAAGGCAGACACTTAGCGGTTTGAACTCAACGTCTCTGCAGCAAAACTGAAAGCGTATATGAAAGTCAAAATATGATTTTGTTGTTTCTTGGCCAGCGTGGCGGTTCACTTAATGATTGCCCTACTTAGATGGCCATAAGATTTAGCTACAGGAAAAGCTTGATTTATGTTAAAGAACAGAAAAGCAAAATTTTTTCGCTAAGACTAATGAAGAGAGTGCGCGATGTATTATGTAATATATTAAAAATGACTTATGATACATATATAGTGCGACTTATTTAAAGAACTCAGCGCAGTAAAGAACTTTGTAGTTTTACTACCATTATTTTTGTGAAGAAGTGGACATATGTATAATCGCCCTATATGTTTACGCAACTGCAATTGAGCAGCATTCAGACTGTCAATCAAGGAGACATCGAGAAGAAGGTACGGCGCAATCTATTTGCTTCACATGCCGGAAGATTTCTGATCATCCGCACTTCAAAAGCATTTATGTTGCAATGAATGAATAAATTTTATGAAGATTTACTCAATTCGCTGTTGTTTTCCTTGAACTCTAGACGAGGATCTTATCAGCGTTTATTAGGCTAAGAACACTTAGGGGCAAGCAAAGGTCGTGGGTGCCCACTGCACTGGTTGGGCACAGGATCAACGTCCCCCACGGAGAGAACTTTGTGGTCACATTCAGAAGTTTAGCGCGTGAGCTCTATACTTATGCTCTCCCAAAAATTTCGAATATTCGAATGGTTTCGAATACCGAAAATTTTCGAGCATTCGAAATCGAATATAATCGAAAAACGCGATTTTTCTGAACATTCGAATTCGAATACATTCGAAAAACGCGATTTTTTGAATATTCGAATTTGAATACATTCGAAAAACGCGATTTTTTGAACATTCGAATTCGAATACATTCGAAAAACGCGATTTTTCGAATATTCGAATTCGAATATTCGATTCGAATATTCGAATTCGAATGAAAAATCAGGCTGTATTATAGACATGATAGAAGGCAACACAGAAGAGAAAAGGGAAGCAATACATAACGGATCCCTTCCTAGTTAAGCACGAGGTTTTTATCGACAGGCATCTCTTAAACCCCCATGTGAGTCGTAAAAATGAGATAGAGAACTTACACGTAGAACGATCAAAGGGCTTATGGAAGCGTCTAATTTCCTTGCTTACTGGAATACGAATTTTTCTCAAAGGAATACTAGTGTTTTGTTAATTGCTGCTTATGAGGAACAAACAAAAGGTTTACAACACATTTGAAAGGAACATTATCTGGTTGAGCCACTGTAAGCTTCTAGGTCACTTTAAAACAATCCTTTTTGAAATTGGTGGCAGACTGACTGTTAAAGAACTTTCATGAAACAATGCTTTTGCATAGCGGCAGCTAATGAAGGACTGACGACAAAGTACTACATGTAAAACTGTAGTAAGTCTGTCCTGCTCATCTACAAATGTGAAATATCACACTGTCGATTTTGCGGCCACAAAATGTATTACAAGTAGCTAGGAATAGGCTACCCATGAGGGCCAGTCTCATTTCGTTCTGGTGATTCACCCAAGTAAGTGGTAGGAATAAATATTTTTTTAATTTGCGATGAACTTGTGAATGTAATTATTCTCCAGCCAACATATTGATAAACGACGGTAAAAATCAGAAAAATAGATCGATCGATAACATCCGGCCGACATACACTGCCTCCCCTTTGTGAAGTCCGGCATACGGCCAACGTATCCATGCGAATCCCACTCCAAGTGGCCAATTCAGAACAAAAATCGATAAAACCGATCGATAACATCCGGCCGACCTACGCCGCCTCCCCTTTGTGAAGTCCTACCTTATAATATAGTTTTTGCGGAACTGTAGTCGTTGCAGAAACGAAATCCAGAAACAGAGCATTCAGACCACGGAGGAGCAGAAGAGTATAGCGTGACGAAAATTACAAAGCCGACTTCATGAGGTACTCTTCTGCACCAGGAGACACCCGACGTGGCAGAAGACAGAAGCGCACCCGGTTGACCCTCACGCCCATCCTGCAGACATTTGCTAGCTTGTGGTCTCAGACTCTTAACTGCAGCGTGAAGGACAAATAACGTCCGTTTGAAACGCCGCTTGAACCATCATTTTCCATTTTTTTGTTAACAATTCCTACTCTCCCTCGGCCGCTTTGCACAGGCGCAGTAATAAATGTGGAATGCTTGGTACCTCCCAAACAAGAATTTACCTTTATCCTTTCTTCTGCTGTCCTTCATCCTTTACGTTATTACGTTTACGGCGAAAATAGCTTCTAGAACTGCTTGAGTGGAATGCAAAACTGGTCCAGATCAAACTAACCCTTATGTCCATACTCTATAATCTAAAAAACGTCTGATACTATATAGGAGCGCGCTAAGAGCTATCGATCGTCGATGCGTCAGAAATTACTGACAGGAACAGGTGCATAAAATTAGCGTAGAATAGGTACACAAAATACTGGAAAATATCCAGACGTTTCCAGCGAGCGCCTTAATTCAGAAGACCATGTCACAGTTTGATCAGGCAATCAATATCGGTTGATACTATCCATACTTTTATCGGTGAAAGTGGTTTTCTCTCAGAGTTCACCAATCGGGGTGGCGACGATTACTGGTCCCCGATCGGTCATTCACCACTGCAGCGATTCTCCGTGGAAAATTTTTTGAAATTCAACATTGTAAGACGTTGTGGAAGTTCTCCCTCTTAACAGGAAGGCTTTTCGGGAAGTGACTAGTATCGATGAGGAGCTCAGTATCCGGGCACCGAGCCACCATCGTACCTCAGCTTTGATTCACAGACAGAACCGTTTTGGCGACCCAAATTACCCGAGAAACCCACCACGCTTTTTCAAAATACGCCGATACACAAATTCTTGTTGGGCATTCGAATGACACTCTTCGAATACTTGAATAATTTTTGCTGTCTGGGAAATTGCGAATATTCGAATGGTTTCGAATACTGAAAATTTTCGAGCATTCGAAATCGAATATATTCGAAAAGCGCGATTTTTCTGAATATTCGAATTCGAATACATTCGAAAAACGCGATTTTTTGAACATTCGAATTCGAATACATTCGAAAAACGCGATTTTTTGAACATTCGAATTCGAATACATTCGAAAAACGCGATTTTTCGAATACTCGAATTCGAATATTCAAATTCGAATGAAAATCATTCGAATACCTATTCGAATGGGTCATTCGAGCATAAGTATAGTGAGCTCCAGACGTCGGCGCAGAAAGCCCTTAGGGCAAATTGGGTACAAGCTACTGACCCAAAAATCAACCGGAAGGGGGAGTGCATATATAACCCGGGAGCTCAGGCCATACCTCCGGCTAGCATTTCTCCGGTCATGGTACAGTCTCCTTTGGTACTTTCACGACTCCTTCAGCCTGGCGATCCTTGGTTAGATGAGATCGATTGCTATCTCCTTCTAGTCTTGTGTACGTATAATTGGTCTCAAAATCAGGGAAGGTTGAGGAGACCTTTGGTGGAATGGTCACACTTGGGTTTGTTTCCTTTCACGCTCTGAGGAAGGCATCCCGCCGAAACGTAAACCTAATGAACGCTGTTACCAACCTCGTCTAAAGTTCAAGGAAGAACTACTACGAATTCAACATCATGCGGAGGTTTAGGGAAAGTCGGACATGGAAAATACGGGTTCGTACGTTAGGCAGCTCCCTGGGTTACGGCAGCCGGCCGCGCTGCGCGCCACCGCCCCCGATCACGGTAGCGTGGCGTGTTGTTGAGCCAGCCTCGGACGGACGGGTCCGACTGCTGCCGACAGGGACGGCTAGTGACGTCATACGCGGGCGGTCGCCGAGTCTACTGGGCGCGCTAGGGCGCGGAAGGGTGTGCCGACTGCTTTCGACTGCGTTCCTTCTACTAGCGCAGAAGAAGGGAAACAGTTAAATGGTACACAATGTTGGTGGAACATTTGACGTCTTTTGGTAGACTGAGGAAGTGGGAGCGTCTGTTAACTACGTTCGAATGGAATGAGATCTGCTTCATATGACTGAGGAGAAATGGCAAGCCACGTTGTCAGGAGAATTCGAAAAGGGATTGTGGTGGCTATTATTTAGAAGTTTCAGAACAAAGTGCAAACTGCAAACTGCAAACTAACAACAACAAAACATGCACACTTTTATCGGGGCAGGGGATACAATGGAGTAGAAGCTTGAGCTTATTCCCGATTCTCTGGATTAATAATGGATTATCTCAACAAGAAAGAAAAACCGGGGGCATATGTAAACCGTTTGGAAATGGTATAAAACTCGAACTATAGCATGAACAGAGGAAAAGCTGGAAGGTGTAAGGAGTAGATATTTTGATAAAGTAGCTGGGTAATAATACTTCGGACAATGGGGTGAGATAACCACCCAAGAGAATATCTAATGTTTACGGCGTCTTTTCCACAGATTCTCTATCGTGTCACTGTTCTTGAAGACCACTGCTTTCTGTTCGAATATATTGTCCGTTGTGATAGGAACGTTACTGTTGCCAGGCACTTTAATGAACTTTCACAGGTGTTTAGGAGACGGTTCCCGAAATTCTCTATACATTCTCCAAGTTCTCTCTTCGTAAAACCTCGGTATTTTCTTAGTATGTCAATATTGCTGTGCCGAACGAGGTTGTAAGGTGGATATTTATTGAGCTGCTCAATACACCACACGCATACACCATATCACCTTACAACCTCGTTCGGCATAACAATGTCAACATCCCTACACATTTTTCTTTGAATACTCGGCCTTGGGAAATTTTTGAGGGATTGCTGAGACATGGGACCTTTGCTAGGCTTCAAAAACTGTACATTGGAGCATTAATCCGTAACTTTCCTCTTGATTGTAATTTCGCTCGTCACTTCCTCGTTACACTTCTCCAACTCGCGTGTGATAGTTTAAGTGTCATGTCGTTCGCAGGCACCCTTTTAGCAAACACTCAGAAACCTTCGTATTTCTCTAACATACAAGCTGAAGCGGAGGTATTTCACTGTCTCCCTTTTCTACCAAGCCGAAAGAGCGTAGCCAACAGTCGGTGGTGCATAACTTCGTGCTCTAGCGCGCCCATTGATTAGACGCGTATGACGTCACTAGCCGTCCCTGTCGGCAGCAGTCGGACCCGTCCGTCCGATGCGGGCTCAACAAGACGCCACGCTACCGTGATCGGGGGCAGTGGCGCGCGGCGCGGCCTGCTACCGTAACCCAGGGAGCTGCCTAACGTAACGCACCCATATCGACCCCATCGCGCCGCCCGATCGATATGAGAGCATATCATTAGGCGTCGCTCGGGGTGAGCGATGGTATGACAAAGGCCTATAACGATCGTGGTGCCGCGCAGCGTGTTGGCGCGAGTATAAACTGGGCTTAACTAGTCCCTTCGCGGGATGCGCCAGACGTTCGACTTCTACGGGATTTGTTATATACAATTTGAATGCGAGGTTGGCCTCTCCACTGACCAGCCGAAAGGAAAGTCAGACCCTTTTCCGTCCGAGGCGCCTTTGGCACAAATTCACCAATCTCGGAGGGATAGAAGCCTCGGTTCGTCTAGATGGAAACGCAGACCAAGATCCTCAATTCGGAGTCCAGACGAAAGCTGGCGCCGCCTCCGACTGTGCTTCAACACCCGCCAGTGATTTGGAAAGTGGCCTATTAAAGCGGAAATACGTGTCGTTGGTGGAGCTGGAAAGCCTTGCAAATGTGGCATGCAAGACGAGTGAAGATTCCCCGCTCTGAATGACTAGCAACTAACAGATTCCCGATAATATTCGTGATGATGGCTGAAGAAGTGTCCCGGGAAGCTGAGTCGGAACCTCCTCCTCCTCTTCACATCCATCTAATTACCGTTGACACGCTATCACGCACCACCAGAGAGCTACCTGGAAGTAACGCCCACTCGACATCAGAATACTGCCCACTCGTCGAGTGGTTTTCAGGCAGCGTGGCTGTTCGATCCGTTTATCTCTTAAAGAAATGATCTGATCCGCTATTTTCCCAAGGAATTCTCTGTTATTATAAATACAGTATACTTTTGGTAATTCAATACACCTCCTCGAATCACACAACGTTGTGCATTCTGGTTATCCATACGTTAGAAGAAAGATTACGCATCTGGAAAATCTACTCTGCTCGTTTAACTTCGATAAAACATTGTATTCGTAATTACAAAGGAATATCTCTTTGAAACTTAAGCCTTTCAAGATCATTCATTTCGTCTAGGATTGTTCATAAAACCTACTGTTTTTTGTCATAGTGATGCCTTTAAATCTTGTTTTAAAGCCCGGAAAAACTTGTGGAAATAACATAAACTCGTCCACAATTCCACAGCACTGAACTTCCTACCTTCAGTTACGGCTTCTTGTCACAAACTCTATTCTTCCTTCTACCCTCCGCAACAACTGGAATTAGTGTATGACCTCCTGATGATTCTTTCCCTAAGAATGAAGTCCAGAATTTCTTGAAGAATTCTATTGTTTTAATGATTAATTATTATTTACATTGAATTACAGTATTATTTTATTTGAACTTTCAACAAAATAACAGTGGAATACTAACCGAATGCATGGCGAAATTTCATTGCATGTCACAGCAGAAAGTTGTCACCATTCTGCACTTTAAAATAAACCAGAAAGCATTTTGAGCCAAGGGAAGAAGAATTTTAAACACTCTCTTACAGCGTAGGAATTCTAGCAGCATAACGCAATTTTTGGACAATTTGTGAAAATTCAGAATTTCGCAAAAAATTCTTTTTTTAAATCGAAGATGTATTAAGTTGGTGAAAAAGTCTTGCACCAAAAATTTTGAAAAATTTTCATAATTTAACGGGAACTTTTAAGGACTGTTTGGTGCCACATAGTTGTAGTCTAAACATTCCAGAATATTTATTGCATACGTGGCAATTTGCTTCTGAGGGCATTTAAATACTACGACTGTAATGAAGTGTGATTGACTCCGTGACTCGGACAAGGCTTCGCGACTGACTACCGCTCAGTCTCTCCTTGTTCGTTTTCGTAATAAGGACTTTCTCGAGAATGTCGGTACGAGAGATGAATCCCGGGTCTTCCTCGTTAACTATACTCGGAAGGCCCAGCGGCTCTCTCAGGGAGAGCCACAACTTCAAGGCGGTCATCCACCAGAGGAAGGTAATGCTGTGCTGTTGATGGGATTCACAAGAAACGCTCTATCGCGAACTTCCTGACGATGGCACCGCAGTAACAGGGAACATCTACGCTACACAGCTGCAGAAGCTGAGCGAGTCCATGTCGCGAAAACGGCGGGGGCAGAGGGATGTTTACCTTCTTTACGACAATGCTCACCCCCCACGTTGCATGGTTGTCTCCACAGAAGTTGCAGGAGCTTCGGTGGGAGGTGCTGCTCCACCCACCGTAATCGCCAGGTCCTGCGCCATCGGACTATTACCTCTTTCGAACTCTCAAACAACAACTAAGGGATAGGTGCTTTAACGCCCAAACCAATCTGGAATCCGAAGTGGAGCACTTCTTCGAGTCACAGCTGACTTCATTCTGGAAGGAAGGATTTCGTGATCTCCCCAGTAGATAGCAGAAGGTTGTAGATGTAAATGGTAATTACTTCGAAGACTGAAGTCGCCCACAAAAGAAGAAGCAATAAAATTTTGAAAAAAATTACGCTGTGGTGCAAGACTTTTTCACCAACCTAATATGTTAGATGTCCTTCATAAGACACATGCAATTCATATTGAAGAAAATCACTGTTGTTGTGAGAGGCTTTCACTATGATATTATATTAATAAAAGCGCCTAGTTTGATGTGAAAGTAGTAACAAGGTTAAGGAGCAAAAATAAACTCAAAAATTAAGCATTTGGTCAGGTATCGGAAGCATGAAGTGGGTGGAGTTCCAATTTCGGCAGTTCTTGAACCTCAACACGTCTTCCCATTTTAGATGTAAAGATAACGCCAATTGTGTTGTCTTACTCGTCCTTCGCATCTTTTTCCCTTTAGCTTTTGAAAGCGCCGTAACTCGATATATCCTTGGACGAGTAATTTCTCCAAATCCTCCTCTCTTTTCCAGCCTTTGAATAAGTCAGTTACGCCAAAACGTGAACCGAATAAACCTTAGGAAACAATCTTGACACGACAGCTTCTCACGAGCTTCTTCTCTACTGTTCGTTCATAGCTCACATAGAGGACAATAAAAGATTAAGCACGGCGTTACCTAATTTCTTTTGGGATGCGCCACACATTCTACTTCTACGGAATGTGATGGAGGTGATTTGAATTCATTAACTTGCGGTGGCCAGCCAAAGCACATGTCAGCGCTTTATCCTTCCGAGACAAGTCTAACACCAACGCACCGATCCCGAAGGGATGGAAGGCTTGGGTGGCCTGGGCGGGAATCCGAGCTAGGGGCCCGGTAACGGCTACACGTGCTAGTCCGTGGCGCTACCCACGCTCCGATTGCTGTGCTTAATAAATCTCCAGTATTTTTCAATGAGGAGCTCGGACAAAGCCAATTTTCTTTAGTCAGATGTGGCAGTATATGTCGCGAAGGCGTGCAGCATTGGGAGATTGGAACACTCCAACCAATCAGACTGCATTGAATGGGCGTGCTATTCAGAGGTGGTGTGTACAGTCAGAACCGTGATCGGCTGGCATGTGTTCGGTATGCTTGGTTATTATTGGCTGGAGCGCTCCCATCTACCAATGCTGCTCACCTTTGCGACATGTACCTATGAGGCCAACATTCGTGGAAGATTCCCCTTGTTCTTGAATTCTAGCCTTCCTCAGACTCAGCGAAAGGCCGTCCCAATGATTCCGACATATATTATGTTATTTTATGTTACGTTTATTTCGACAGCGCGACAGGAGGTACACCCGCCTCCTGCTGGGGGGCGTGGCGTCAGGAGGTACAGCCGTTGTTCTGCGGACCGGAAACTTTTGTTTTCGTGTCAAAGGCTTCGCAAGGCAGCCGTTAGACTCTCGGTGAAGCCTAGGGGGTTGGGGTGGGTGAGCAAGGGAGATGAGAGGAAGATCGCACGCCCCCCAGCAGGAGGGGGGTGTACCTCCTGACCGTCCCCGTTTATTTCGAATACATAAGGAAATGTTTGAGGAAGAAAGAGTGCAACATTTGTTCCAAGATAGAACGAAGAAGCAACAGATTACGCACTGCAGTAGTCAGAAAGAAGTCATTTGACGCAACACCATCAAAATGCTCAGGAAAAACGCTATCTATACAGAATGGTTTCCACAACTGTTCATTTGCCCGGTGATAGCAGCGAGCGATAGCAATATTCGTGTAGAGGCGGCCCGTTTTATAGGTAAAGGACATTGTTCGAGACCTAGTTTTAGGACAAGGTAGAACCATCTCTGCTGTGGGAAGTTTTTAACTCAAAGAATTTGCAAGGTTCGGAAGCAGTTGTGTAAAATGCAGAAGCTTGTGGATGAGACAGACGTCAAGAAGTTCCAGAGGCGGAAGTCCAAGGTATTTGTTTCTAATTGACGCTCTCGGAACTCGAGTACATAGAAAACTAACAGTGCGAAGAAGAAGCTTGCAGGTAAAATTGTCTTGCACCTTTTCTACGGCAGATGTCTCCTTCTTGTCTGACAGTACAATTACGCCTACAGCCTCGCGCATAGTCGTTTCTGATCGAGTGCGAAGGCATTCCGCACCTCGACTAGAAAAATGAAGGCGTTTCGCTGTGCCGAGTGAATCCCCACGTCTGCAGTCTCTTCGCTAACGGATGTTATTATTTTCTGTGCTGTGTGTCTCTAACGCTAAGTAGCTACCGGATGGCAGGTTCCGATCAGATTTCCGGTTCCTTCGCGCCAGGCTTCGTAGCTTCGTCTCGAACTGCTTGACTCCCGAGTGCTTCGCTCGATACCTACACCGTCGTCAACTCACAGTTCTCGCAAAATTACTGCGACATGCCTGACGACAATTTTTCGATTTTCACTGACATAATGGCTGGCTTTATAATTGCGTCGAATCGTTTTTGAAACACCTCGAAGTGCTATTGTTAATTGCACAGTGGGTGTGTGTGTGTGGTTGAGGTTAGCTCGCCCCTCAGTCTTCTCACGACTGGCCATGCGATGGAATACCCAAAAATATAATATGTTTACTTCCCTAATCTGCCGCGGATTAATAGGTTGACATTGCGGACTTCTTCTCGATCCCGAGACTTCGAGTCGCAGGTCGAATCACCCTTGTCCGAATTGAGTGGAGTTAGCCGGGGGCATACTTCCATCGCCACGATGCCATCGCGGCTCTCAGTTCGTGGCCATTCCGCCGCAGCGGTCGAATAGTGAAAGGAAACCTCGCCGCGGCCGTCGCAACAGTGGCGGTCGGCATGCGTGACGACTTCCCGCGCTCATCGCGGCATGGCATACTTTGTCGCGCCGCGCGCGGTGTTTAGCGTTGGTCCTGGGCAGATCGCCGTCGCGCTCCCTTGCAGAGCGATGGGCGATGCAGTCGCGTCGCTCTGCAAAACTCATCTCCGCAATCCCATCGCGGCGACGGGAAATATGCACGAGGCCTGAGAGGGCTTCGATAGATCAGGAGATCCGTAAAATCTCTTTATATTGAGGGACTAGCGAGACGTATCGGTATGAACTACCTTGCCGATGGTATTGAGTCCGCGTCATCTTGAAGGTCCTGTCGAAGGCTGGCAGCAGGTAAGATTAGATGAGATTAGATTCATTACACGAGGGTAACATTACACGTTAGCAACGATAAACACAACGTAAAATCGTGAATGAACATTCACCATCTAAAACAGAATAAAAGCAATTCAGAATATTAAGAGCACGGCAGATAGACAGAAAAGAAATAATTGAGAAACAAATAAGGCAGCTAGGAAACTAGGGGCTCAAATGACGCTGAAGGAATTTTTTGAAAGCAGCCAAATGAGCGGGGATCCTCCGTTTTTTTTTCGAAGGTTAGCATATAGGGATGCAGCCTACATGCGAAGAAGCAACGCCTGCAATTGAGTTTGGCCCCACCGGGATCGCAACCGAGACAACCAGTTCACGTGTTGCCCGACCTTACTGCCACTACATCCGAAGGCCTAATAGGGGTCACGTGATGTACAACCTTATGGTAAAGAATAGTACCATTGTTTTCTTTCTTCTATACTCCAAGGTTTGCAAACCTAAATTAAGATTCCGATCGGCACTGCTAGGTATCGGATCTTAGGGGAAACCTAACTGTCTTAGCATGAGCTTTCTGGTAAAGCTGTTCTGAAGACTTTCATGAACTTTAACGCTTTTTCTTAGATGAAGGTTAAACACGAGAGTCCCATATTCCAATAAAGGCCTTATGTAAACTTTGCATGCTCGAAGGAACAGAGTCGAATTCGTGATTGAAAGGGATCGAAATAGATTATGCATTGCAATTGAGGCTTTATTTGCCAATGCAGCGCAGGATTTATCAAGACTGAGATCCACAGTAATTAAGAACACCGGATCAATAAGTCGTGAAATTGTTATCATCGCATGTGTGGTTGTGGGTAGCTTGCCCTACAGTCTTCTCACGATTGGCCACGCTGTGAAATACCCAAAAATATAGCATGTTTAATTCCCAAATCTGCCGCGGATTAATAGGTTGACGTTGCTGACTTCTTCTCGATTCCGAGACTTCATGTGGCAGGTCGAATCAGTCTTGCCCGAATCGGGTGGAGTTAGAGGGCTTCGAGAGACCAGGAGACCTGTAAAATCTCCTTATACAAAGGAACTAGCGAGGTATCGGTGTGAACTACCTTGCCGATGGTATGAGTCCGCGTCCCCTTAAGGTCATCTTGACGTCGTCGGTCGAAGGCTGGCAGCAGGTATTAGATTAGATTAGACCAGATTTATTACACGAGGGTAATCGTGCGTTAACACAACCAACCGATGAACACAACATAAAATCGAGAACGAACATTCACCAGCTAAAATACCGTAAAAATAATTCAGAATACTAAAAGCATGGCAGATAGAATAAGGATAAGGATAAAGGACGGCGTTATTCAATCCTCTTTGGGATGCGCCACGCATTCTACTTCTACGGGATGTCGTGGAGGCGTGTTGAATGCGTATTTGGCTATACAATGACTTACGGTGCCCAGCCGATGTACAAGTCAGTGCTTTACCCTTCCCAGACAAGTCTGGTACCAATTCACCGATCCCGGAGGGATAGAAGGCTTGGTTAGCCTGGACGGGAAATCCGAACCAGGAACCTGGTATCGGGTGCACGCGACAGCCCGCGCTTCCTCTGACTGCGCTCCACGGCAGATAGATAGAAAAGAAATAATTGAAAAACAAATAAGGCAGCTGTGAAACTAGGGATGGGCTCAAAAACGCTCAAGGAGTTTTTTGAAAGCAGCCAAATGAGCGGGGATTCTGCGTTTTTTTTCGAAGGTTAGCATATAGGGATGCAACCTCATGCGAAGAAGCAACGCCTGCAATTAAGCTTGGCTCCACCAGGTACCAGGATCGTATGTGAGACGACCAGTTCGCGTGTTGCACGACCTTACTGCCATTATATCCGAAGGCTTAATACTGGTCATGTAATGTATAACCTTATGGTAAAGAATAGTACCATTGTTTTCTTTCTTCTATACTCCAAGGTTTGCAAGCCTAAATTAAGATTTCGATCGGCACTGTTAGGTATCGGATCTTAGGGGAAACCTAACTGTCTTAGCATGAGCTTTCTGGTAAAGCTGTTCTGAAGACTTTCATGAACTTTAACGCTTTTTCTTAGATGAAGGTTAAACGCGAGAGTCCCATATTCCAATAAAGGCCTTATGTAAACTTTGCATGCTCGAAGGAACAGAGTCGAATTCGTGATTGAAAGGGATCGAAATAGATTATGCATTGCAATTGAGGCTTTATTTGCCAATGCAGCGCAGGATTTACCAAAACTGAGATCCACAGTAATTAAGAACACCGGATCATCAAGTCGTGAAATTGTTATCACCGCATGTATGGTTGTGGGTAGCTTGCCCTACAGTCTTCTCAGACTTACCCAAAAATATTATATGTTTAATTCCCAAATCAGCCTCGGATTAATAGGTTGACGTTGCTGACTTCTTCTCGAATCCCAGACGTCGTGTGGCAGGTGGAATCAGCCTCGACCGAATTTGGTGGCGTTAGAGGGCTTCGGTAGACCAGGAGACCTGTAAAATCTCCTTATACAAAGGAACTGGCGAGGTATCGGTGTGAACTACGTTGCTTGCTGATGGTATGAGTCCGCGCCCCCTTGAAGGTCCTCTTGACGTCGTCGGTCGAAGGCTGGTAGCAGGTATTGAGGCGGGAGGAAATGAGCCCAGGCGGCTTGAATCGAGTCGAATCGAAGTGTCATCTCGGCTTTTTGCTGTGCTTTTATACGGTGTTGTGTCGAGCTCGGGAAAAGGAATGTCGGCGTAAACTGCCAACGAAATGTCTGATCAGCAAGCAGATAACTTAAGCAAAACTAAATTGTGTAGAAAGATATCTTTTCTGACCGCTATGTACATTTGTTGCACTTCACGGTAGCATGAGTCGTCACAAAATTCTTAAACCTTTGCCAAAAGCAAAATTTTGTAGCATATTTTGAAAAGAAAGAGACAAAAATCATGGTGTGGGTTCGATGACGAGATGGCATCCTGCACTTTTATCTTGTGTGTTTAGCGTTTACTTTAATGGTAATGCCTATCCCATTCATCTGAATCTTTGATGCAGAGGAATATACAATACTTCTCATGCTTTATATTATGCATGAAAATGTACAGCTATAAGCAAAAAAGGAGCTACTTCTCAATGAGTGAAATGTTCTCTAGGGCAGTAGTCAAAATATTTTTTACAATACAATTATATTTACAATTTTTTACAGTCGGAAAAAGTGCCAACCGTCGCGTGCATCCGATATCAGGTTTTTGGTTTGGATTTCCCGCCCTGGCAACCAAGCCTTCCATCCCTCCAGGGTCAGTGAATTGGTACAAGACTTGTCTGGGAAGGACAAAGCGCTGACTGATTCATCGGCTGGCTACCGCCGAATACGCATTCAAATCGCCTCAACGATATCCCGTAGAAGTAAAATGCGTGGCGCATCCCAAAAGGGATTGAGTAACGCCATCGCTTATTCGCCATCCCATTTGTTGAAATTACAGTATTAATTAGTCGATCGCTGCGAACCGCCTAGTTTACACTTGCGCCGCTGGGCGGCGCGGCACGATGGTCGGAATGGATATCGACCGGGAGGTGCGAAAAATCGGTATCTATGACGATCGTGAACTCGCGCCGCGTAGCGGCGCAAGTATAAACTAGGGCTAAGGCCTCGTGCGCACTTCCCGTCGTCGCGATGGAATCGCGGCGATGAGTTTTGCAGAGCGACGCGAAAGAATTTGAACTTCCGCGTGCTGGTCGCATCGCTCATTGCTCGGCAAGGGAGCACGACGGCGATCCGTCTAGGACCAACGGTAAACACCGCGCGCGGCGCGAAAAAGTATGCCATGCCCGCGATGAGCGCGGGAAGCCGTCGCGCATGCTGACCGCCACTGTTGCGGCGGCCGCGGCAAAGCTTCCTTTGACTATTCGACCGCGTGCGGCGGAATGGCCAAGAAATGAGCGTCGCAATGGCATTGTGGCGATGGAAGTACGCCCCAGGCTTAAGGCATGACCATCGACTGCTTATTTAATTTCAAAGCTCCTACACTCCAGAAGCGTCTTACACAATTGAAAACAATTTTCACGTTCAGTGATCTTTTTTAAATTTCGTAAGCGATCTGGGAATACCACAGTTGTCGACTAAAATTTTAGTTTATCAGAGTAGACCGTAGTGAATCGTACCTTCTCAACTCTTTAAATCGTGTGTAAATGGCGTTCACCTTATTTGATACCATTCAAATAAGTTTCGCGATAATGGACAAATGCACGGCACAATCTAAACTCCAGTATCTCTCAAGCGCTTAACTTCATTGGCTTTCTTGCTCTAGGATTTATGCTATAGATTATTTTTAAAGGGCGTAAGGAGTTAGAATCTTTGCAGGTACTGAAATAACATTTTTTGATAAGTAATGCATTGGTCTGGAGGTTCTGACAGGTTGAAATAGTGTTTAATTCAGGCATTCATAGTTTACTCCTCTAACAAGAGTAACTGCTCTTCCTGGCCTAAAAATGATATGTATATTTTAAAGTTTCTGAGATTTTGGTTGATTGGTTTTTTGCAATGAAAGAGCATCGGCTTTGATCTTTGTTCAGTCTAAACTTTTCAGTGTATCCTTATTCAAATTTTTATGCTCCGTAGATTTTGTTCTGGGTTGTGTTTTTTTATGCTTTGAAGTATGTATCGAAAAGAGGAAATGTCAAAAAAACATCTAAAAATACGCTTGAAAAGAGGTAAATACTGCATAGGAGAACAATGTAGATGAATTTAATATCTGTTTTTGTACAGCGCTAACACAACGAGTGTAATGAGCAGACGTGTCCTTCGCTTTTCAGAGAGCTTCAAGGTTCAGTGGAACCACGCAGGATTGTTTCCAACGCTTTGTTATGTCTACATGGAATTGATCATGTGTTGAATAAGGCTGAACGTCACCGTTAGTCAGCGCCAGGAAGACGTCACGGTGATTAGTTCCTTAAGCTCTGCCGCCCGCGGTAGTCATGATTCTATTCTGGATTTTTTAAAAGTACTGCTAATTATGTGAAGCTTCCTCACTCAATCTTCTCACTTCCTCATATACTGAAACCATTGAGGAATTATAACATTGTCTTAGGAATCCTAGCCCCTAGTCGCCTTCAATCCTCGGAAGAGAGAGGAATAGGTCGGGAAATAAAAGGAGTTCTCTGCGTTTTGAGTGCTTCACTTTGAACTACCATAACTTTCTCAGATCGTATCGGATTTAGTCGAAATAAGCACCGTTCGAGTCAGCACACTTTTGCCAATAGGATACCTGTCGACTTATTCCATCAGCGAAGACATTAGGTGGTCGAGATTCGACAAAATCCACGAAAGCTGTTTTGGCTTGGCCCTTATTGGTGAATGTTTACCAGTGAGAGAGTTCTGGAAGAGTTTGAAAAGGTGGTAGTCGGTTGGTGAGAGGTTTGGAGAATACGGCGGGTGAGGCAGAACTTCCATCCTTAATTCATCCAATTTTCGAATAGTGATTTGTGAAACATGTGGGAGGGCATTATCGTGGAAAAGAATCGGGCCTCTGACCAATGCTGGCTGAAGGTGATGCAATTTTCGGTGCATTTCGTCGTCCTCCTCACAGTAGGACTCTGCTGTGATTGTTTGGCCTGGTGCCAAAAAGTTGTAATGGAGCACACTAGCCGACGACCATCACACAGTAACCATTACCTTTTTTGGCGGAGGGTCGCCTTCTGAAAATGCCTAGGGGGTTCATCGGCGTCCAACCACTGTCCGGAACGTTTCCTGATGTCATACAGAATCCACTTTTCATCACTATTGATGATTCGATCCAAAAACGGGTCAGTTTTGTTGCGTAAAAGTAAAGAAGAACAAATCTCGAAACGCGACAATTTTGGCCGCTCACACAGCTCGTGGAACACCAACTGTTCGAGCTTTTTCACCTTCCCGTCGCGTTTCAAATCATCCGCAAAAGCAGTTTTACTGACGTCTAGCTCTTCCGCGATCCCTCGAACTGTTTGGGATGGTTCAGCTTCCACCAATTCCTTCAACTCGTCGACAGGATTGCGCCAGATCAACCGCTACGGGTTCATATTCGAGGCTGAAACCTCCGATCCGAAATTTTCTGAACCACTGGCGCACAGTGCTTTCTCCAACACTGTTAGGCCCCACACTTGATTGATTTGTCGATCTGTCTCGGCTGTGGATTGTCCCAATAGAAGGTAAAATGAAATGTCGCTCGGAATCGCACCTTCTTCAACAAGCTTTTCGAGAACAGAAATATAAAACAACGTTGAAACAAATTATTTATTCAGATAGAGCGAAAAATTCTGTACAGAGAGTAGCATTACATTTGTAGTGCGCAATACAAGCTGAAACTTAACTTACTTTTAGACAAATAAAAATAGTTATACAAAACGCTGAGGACCTTCCACACAACCTAATATAAGCTAATGAGAGACAGGTCAAGACTGAATTCGATTATGTGGGTTGACGAAGGGAAGTCCTGAATTTGTGATCAAATAGAGATAAGTTATTGTCAATAAATTGGTCTTCAATTTGGAAATAGTTCCAGTTTCGTTCGAGTTCTCAAGCTTCATTTTTTTACAGCCTTTTGATGCAAGCACGAGAGACGTTTATTTAGAGCGCCGTGTCGTCGTGGATTCAGAAGACATGACGATGTCGTAAAACGTGAACCAGAGGACGTGTCACAGATTTTGTGCATCACGCTTTGGATTTTCAGAAGACCTGTTACAGTCTTTGGCAGTGCTCGGTATTTTTCTCTGCCGGCACATACATAGGGTAGTTGGTATAGAAACGGGGTGGAGGAATGGAGAGGGAGAACGACTATGGGAACCAGCATTATCACCAGTGTTGCAATTACAGCTCACTACATATTACCGCCAGTCGGACAATGACCGGTCGAGGAATATCGACGGATTAGATTCGATTTTATTTATGATTCTGCACTTCAGATTGAGTCTCTCACGGTCTGTGGCACATCACGAAGTGAACGGGTACTTCGGAGAAGAAATCGCATATATGCGATAGAGCTTTAAAAGACTTTAGACAGTAACTGTTTTGAAGATTCCGCCCGATCATACCCTGTTATCCTATTCTATTAGGTTGGTGAAAAAGTCTTGCACCACAGCGCATTTTTTTCAAAATTTTATTGTTTCTTCTGTGAGGGACTTTAATCTACAAAGTAGTTACCATTTACATCTACAACCTTCTTCTATCTGACGGGGAGATCATAAAATTCCTTCTTCCAGAATGAAGTCAGCTGACTCGAGGAAGTGCTCCGCCTCGGATTCCAGTTTGGTTCGGTCGTTGAAGCACCTATCCCTTAGGCCTTGCTTGAGAGCTCGAAGGAGGTGGTAGTCCGATGGCGCAAGATCTGGCGAATACAGTGCGAGGGGCAGCACCTCCCACCTAAGCTGGCGAGACGACCTTGCAACGTGGGGAGCGAGCTTTGTTGTGAAAAAGGTAACATACCTCCGCCCCTGCCGTTTGCGCGACATGACCTCGCTCAGCTTCTGCAACTGTGTAGTGTAGATGTTCGCTGTTACTGTGTGCCGTCGTCGGGATGTTCACGATAGACCGTTCCTTGAGAATCCCATCAACACCACAGCATTACCTTCCTCTGGTGGATGACCGCCTTGAAGTTGTGGCTCTCCCTGAGAGAGCCGCTGGGCCTTCCGAGTATAGCCTCTGTTATACTCCCGCGGGAGCATCCGCGGAACGTCCGCGGACCAATGGTGCACGGCGGAGGCGGGCGTGGCGAGGCGCGGCGATTGACCAGGTGAGGAGTCTCGGCGCGATTCCCGCCCTTCCGCGGATGCTCCCGCTGGAGTATAACTCAGGCCTATGGTTAACGAGGAAGACCTAGGATTCATCTCCCGTGACGACGTTCTCGAGAAAGTCCTTATTATGAAAACGAACAAGGAGAGACTGAGCGGTAGTCAGTCGCGAAGCCTTGTCCGAGTCACGGAGTCAGTCAGCCTTCTCTGCAGTCGTAGTATTTATATGCCTCAGAATCAAATTGCCACGTATGCGAAATATTCTAGAATGTTTGTGCTACAACAATGTGGCATCAAAAAAAAAACAGTTCTTGGAAGTTCCTATCAAATCTTGAAAAATTTTAAAACTTTTTGGTGCAAGACTTTTTCACCAACCTAATACATATTAGTATGTCTCGCACGGAACGTCGCTTCAGACCGAATAGTTAAATTCATGCAAAGCAATTAAAGCCAAGTTTTATTCGGTGGTATATTTTCAATTAATTATCGACGACCTTTCCCCAATGTACACGCAAAGATTGGACCCCGTCTTTAAAGGAATGACTTGACCAATTTAGAAAGTTGGTCATCCAAATCTGGATTTCGTCGTAGTCGGCGAACTTCTTCCCATCCAAGCGTAAGCATCGAGCGGAATATATGGTAGTCGAATGGGGCAGTGTCATGTCTCTACGACGGATGAGGCAAAACGATTCGACCAAGTTCCTCACTTTCCTGCTGAAGAACTTTTGCGATATGAGGCCTCACATTATCATGCATCACGCTGATAGAGGATGTAAACTCGATTTGAACTCAAATTTGGAGCAGACAAATTCCAGGCTCCCGAGTCGATCTTGTCGGATCAGCATCAACGGCAGTTTGTGAAAAGTCGCTATCCAGGCGCTTGTCTTCCGTGCTATTCGTCTTCAAGGCTTTCGTCTCCGCCGGCAAAACGTTGAAACTACCACTCGCATTGTCCTTTGGAAACAACATCTTCGCCAAATGCAGCTACCAGGAACGATGCGGTTCCGCAGCGGATTTCTTCAATTTGAAGGCGTAGAGCAGGCACGCAAGCACAATCATTTTCTGGTCCTTTGCAGTCCGAAGACTATGATTTTAGAAACCGATGAGGGAATGAAGTAGGAAAAATAGGAAATCTAAAAGATGAAACGCCGCAAAAAATAACCTTAAGTGAGCTCACAACCGATGTGAATAACTATGAAAAGAACGCCACAATGTGCAGGACATTCCGTGTGAGACAACCTAATAGTATAACCTGTTTTTTAGTATAATGAAGGCAAGAAGGACCAAAGAAGAGAAGGAAACGGTCCAGATGTTCTATTTTCGGAGGGCTTGGGAGAAAGCTCCCAACCAGACGTGTGACGGGCGCTATGCTGCTAAACTTCTGATAAAGGAATAAATTGTAAAAGTTTGGCGCGGAAAAATAGAGGCGATCCTCATAATTCTTATCGTTAGAGTTGCATGGGCGCGTGTAGCGCAGTCGGAGGAGGCGCCGGCTGTCGCGTGCACCCGATACTAGGTTCCTGGTTCGGATTTCCCGCTCAGGCCAGCCAAGCCTTCCATCCCTCCGGGGTCGGTGAATTGGTACCAGACTTGTGTGGGAAGGATAGACCTCTGACTTGTTCATCGGCTGGCCACCGTAAGTCATTGTATGGCCAAATACGCATTCAACTTCAACATTCAACGCATTCAAGAATCCACTAGTCCTAGCATTGGACTTCTACTACAGTGCTGTCTTTGGTCCCATAAAGTGACTACTAGAATACAGTAGAGAATAATACTCCTCATTATGACGTTCAAAGACAAACAATGCTTAAAGGGCCGTGAAAATCATGAAAAACACCAATGTTTTGAGGACGTCTACAATGGGGACTAATCAAAACAGAACTCGAGGGACGTAAACGTTAAACTTCTGCATCAGACCAAACATAAATGACAATGTGCCTCTTCTGACACGGGAGACGTTGTCTATTGCAGAGCTCTATTTAGATAATATACCTTGCCCCTGGGTCATTAGAACGAATGTCATATTTTTGAAGCAAATTGTTACTGTAGCTGTTTGTTTATTGTTACACTAGTTATGTAGTTTCTTCTCAAGTTAGTTTTCACCGATTTGCTGGTTTTTTTGTGCAACCCGATGTTTCAGATGGATGTTTATTTAGCAGGGCCTGACGTCTCGACTTTCGTCCCCCGAAACCAGAACGTGATGCATCAGATTTATTCTCACTCTACAGGGTGGTCCACATGAGATGTTACGCGGAAAACTATATGCAACCTTGCACAAACCAACTAAAATAAGAAAAGTGTACGAGTATTGGAAAGGCAAGAAAATTCTGCATAAAATATCAGGCACAACATTCAGAAAGAGTTCCTTTAGCTTCAATGCAAACGTGCAATCTCTTTTGGAAATTCTTGAGGATGCGCTCGATAATTTCCAGTGAAATTTCATTCCAGCCTTCTCCAGAGCTCTTTTCAGCGAATACAGTGAACTGTGTCTGAAAGAGCAGCCTTTTTGCTCCAAGATTGACCAGATGCCGAAATCTATAGGGTTGGGATCAGGCGAGTTTGAAGGCCCGACATCCTTCGTCCACAAATCTGGAAGATTGGTCTCACACCATTCCAAGATCTTCTTGGCACCGTGAGCTGGTGCCCAATCTTGCTCGAAGGTACAATCCATGGCCTTAACATTTTCTTGTGCCCAAGGTATTACCACGATTTCCAGGATTTGCTTCTCGTAGACTTCGGCATTGACTTTTTAACTTAACTTTTTTGAATAAAAACAAGCTTGGTCTTGCCCTAGCCAGCCCATACTATCAAGGACTGTGGAAAATGAGCTCATCCGATGTTGACGGCTCTTGCGAATCCCTTTGGCAGCAGTTTCCGTTGATTCTGCGCATTTTGGAGTGTTCGACGGCAAATATCTTCTCGTCTGTTAAGAGAACTCAGTCGCGCTTGTCACCGTGCGTAACGGCCTTTATCTTTCTGCATTTCTCCAATTTTAAAGCCTTCTGTTCTTCAGTGAGGTGCTGTCCTTTGGCAGATTTATAGTAATACAATCACAGATCATCACTCGTCAGTCGTTGCATAGTTGCACGAATTACGTTGTGCTTCTTAGCTAGTTTGCTATTGTTTCTAGCAAGATTTAGGTGTAACGTGTCTTTGACGGCCTTTCGAAGGGCAGAATTCCTTGCAGTTCGTCGTGGTCTTCCTCTCGGACGATTTTGGATCCCTCCATTCTCTTCGAAACGTTATATGACGAGGTGTACTTGAATCCGATGCAGTTTGAGCATCTTTGAAGTCATGGAAACGGACGACCCGCGTTTGAATGTATCGACTACTGCTGAACGATCCCTAAGCGAAACCATGTTTACCTAGAAACGGAGAATAAGGCTGGCCATAGGTGGACTAAAAGATACGGAGAGAACGAATAACACCACAGCAAACCACAGAAAACTAGACAACTTTTCGAAAATAGACTTTTTGTAGCGCGTAACACTTCATGAGGACCACCCTGTACACCAAGCGCCTTAACTACCCTAGCATCTCGGACCTACCCTGCGGACACAAAGAAGCAACGATTGTGCGGGAACTTTGTTTGTTTTTTATTTATTTAAATTTGTTAAATGCTTCTGTATAGGTATACAAATATATACAATTTTCACGTCAAACTGGACATCTTCTAGGAAGGTTGATGGTTGCAAAATGAATCTGAACATCATCGAAATCAAGACGAGCTTTTTCATGTTAAAAAAGAGGCTCTTCAAGACAATTAGAATATTTGTTCTTGTTTAGGGAAAATTTGGTATTCCTTATTTGAATTTTTGGTTTGTAAATATAAAAATAAACCAACAAAAAGTACATTAAAAATATAATAAAATGTATGCGGGTAAATACGCTTCATCCGTGCACCTTTTACGTCCAAAAATCCTCGAATAGTCATTCAGAAAAGTTAGGACAACATTTTGGACAGATCTACTCCTTATAAAGCTAAACTACTTTTGCGAGATTATTTGTAGAATTCAATATGGTCAATAACCAGATTCTTGAGGATCTTTTATTTTATTTATTTTATTATTTTTATTATTTTCATTTTTATTTCCCTGCAAAAAT
The DNA here is from genome assembly GCA_947359475.1 of Heligmosomoides polygyrus bakeri. NCBI lineage: Eukaryota > Metazoa > Nematoda > Chromadorea > Rhabditida > Heligmosomidae > Heligmosomoides > Heligmosomoides polygyrus. The sequence continues at coordinate 6,951,135 of OX375868.1, forward strand.
TTAGCTGATGCTAACTAAGGCATGGACCCTAAGATCGCTGACAGGTGCCTTCTTGGAGAAATCGGTGTCAGAAAATTATGCCTTCACCTAACAGGATCCTGCACTCTAATGTAGTGTGAGGGCGCATGGAGCGCAGTCGGAGGAGGCGCCGGCTGTCGCCTGCACCCTATACCAGGTTCCTGGTTCGGATTTCCCGCCTAGGCCAACCAAACCTTCCATCCCTCCGGGGTCGGTGAATTGGTACCAGACTTGTCTGAGAAGGATAGAGCGCTGACTTGTTCATCGGCTGGCCACCGCAAGTCATTGTGTGACCAAATACGCATTCAACCGCCTCCACGACATCCCGTAGAAGTAGAATGCGTGGCGCATCCCAAAGAGAATTGAATAACGCCGACCTTTATCCTTTACTAAGCTATAGCGTGAATGGTGCTTTTTAAAAACTGAGAGGAAGAACCATGTAAATAATCTGACGTACTGAACGAAGGGTGCGATCCCTTCTTACGGAGTAGCGCAGCATTTTCGCTTTCTTTTCCGCTCCTTAAAAGAGGGCGTAGCAGCTGTTCGCCGAAGGCGCTTTTCGTCAAGGCATTACTTTCTCTGCAGAATCCCTTAACTAGTGATATGGGTCGTAATTACCCTTCAAACAAGGTGTGCTAAGGCCTAATTAGTGCAAAATTGACGAAAAGGGACCGTTAGCAGACAGATTTTCGAACTCTTTGACACTCAGTGGGGAAATCTTCTGAAGACTCGTAGTGTTGACCGTCTTCAACTGTTCTTTCGTGCGTTCAATCATTCCCTTATACGTCGATCGAAACCTTCACGCCTGGTGGCAAAACGGCATTAGACTGGTTTAGAATAGCAGAGGAGCACAGGCGGTTTTTTCGACCGGCTTCGGATGTCGTTGTATGGACCAAATATGCATTCAAAGTGCCTCCACGAAGTCAGTCAGTGTAAGAAGAGACAGAATTGGTTTTCGTCACGCATGCCAAAGGCGCTGGTCAACATTGACTTCTATCCTCTGTCTTCTTGCAGTTCTTCTATCGATTAGATCCTTCTTTTAGTGAAACTGCGAGAAGTTCCCTAATGGCGAGTTTGGACACCCATTTTGTTGGAGGCGTAACTTTACCTCGCATGTTGTCCCTTTGAACCCAACAAAAAAGGATAATGATAACGTTCAGTGCTGATCCGTGAGTCGGTGAACAAGTCAGTGTTTTATCCCTCCCATACAAGCTCTTGGGGCTGTAGCGCAGTCGGAGGAGGCGCCGACGGTCGCGTGCAACCGATACTAGGTTCCTGGTTCGGATTTCCCGCCCAGGCCAACCAAGCCCATTCCTCCGGGGTCGGCGAATTGGTACCAGACCTGTATGGGAAGGATAAAGCGCTGACTTGTTCATCGGCTGGCCACCGCAAGTCATTGTATGGCCAATTACAGATTCAAATCGCTTCCACGATATCCCGTACAAGTAGAATGCGTGGCGCATCCCAAAAGGGATTTATTAACGCCGTTCTTTATCCTTTATCCTTAATACAAACTCTTTATCGGTTCATAGAACTGGAGTGGAGATGGAAAGCTTGAATGATTCGGGGAGAGGGACCCGAACCAAAAGCTTCAGTTGGGGTTCATGCAGTAGGCGGTACTTCCTCCGACAGCACCATCCCCCAGCCTTTGCTGAACTTCCTGACTGGCCAATTTCTCGGGGCAATCTGTTCCATGGTTAGTTTCTCGAAACAAAGTATTCCACCTTTAACGCGAATGTGTGGATTCTCCAGTGTCCCCTCCACGTTTCTTCTAGAGACTGCAGAGCCAGAAGAAGTGGTGAGATTCTGAGCAAGCGCCGGCGAGATGGCGTGTATGAGTTCTGCGACATGCTCAAATATTAAGAATTATCGATAGGATTTTCCACGGAAGAACGCTAAGCAATTCACCGTCAAAGTGATAGATGTGACGACTAGCCACTACTTCCTGCTTTATTCACGAGGGCTGGACCGCATAAGGACAGAGGAAGCTCACCTTGCAGAATAGGGAGCATCCTCTAAACCTACTTCTTAGAAGAGTTCGCAAACGCTATATATGTAATCGACCATAGTTTTGGAAGATACTATTTTGTTTTGTCTTTGGTTTGGCCTGAAAGCTAAGTAGGAACAAAAGTAGGCGATAGCCAATCTTAGTGCGGAATGCGCCACGTATTATGCTTCTTCAGGATATGGAGGGGACACCTGGATGAGTATTTCCACTTAGGCTATGCAGTGACTTGCGATAGTCGATTCAGAGTTTGTTAACTTTTGCGGACAGGTCTCGTACCAATTCACCGACACTGGGAGGGGTAGAAGATCTGGTTGGCTTGTGCGGACCCGAATGAAGAACCTTGATTCGGTGCCCTCTCCAACTTCGTCACCACGCGCTCATTCAGAATTGACATATTTTATGCAGAGAATTGAATTGCTAGTGGGATATTCAGCCTGGGCGCGTGGCGCCGACTGTCGCCTGCACCGGATACCAGGTTCCTGGTTCGGATTTCCCGCCCAGGCCAACCAAGCCTTCCATCCCTCCGGGGTCGGTGAATTAGTACCGCGCTGACTTGTTCATCGGCTGACCACGCATGTCATTGTATAGGCCAAATACGTATTGAAATCGCCTTCGCGAAATCCCATAGAAGTAGAGTGCGTGGCGCATCCCAAGAGGGATTGAATAACGCCGTCCTTTATTATCCTTAGATTCAGCCTAAACAAGGCTGAACAAGGCTGTGAAAAGAACCCTAGACCCTTTTAAGGTCACATTCCATCTTATTAACATAAATGTCCGTTGACGATGCATATTGGCTGAGATAGAAGATGTGAAAAGTTTCCGCTTCATACTTCATACGTCCACTTTGGCTCGCTTTCCCTTCACTTCCTTAGAAACCTTCCTTGTTGGTTTCCGTTGCTGACTTAAGGACACATTTGTAAGAGTGGAGGGGATGCAACTATTCGGTGGTTTTTTCGTCATCGCGAAGAAGCACTTCCTGTGTTTTGTTGGACTGCGAAATCACCTGGCTTGAAACTCCTTCATGTCCTCGTATTTTAACTCATTTTTAAGTAGTAATAGGCATTTGCCCAGGCTAACCAAGCCTATCATCCTTGTCTGGAAAAAATGGAACGTAGATCTGACCCAACGTAGATCATTGCATGTAAGCGATCAAATTGGCTGCACGACAGCCCGTAGAAGCGTAATGCGTGGCGTATTCCGCGAAGGAATTTATTAACGTTATCCTTTATCCTTTATTTTTGAATAGGTTTGTAACTCTTGCAAGACCACTGAATTTGAGACCCTTCTCAAAGGAACATGAAAATATCCCACCCCTGAAGGCATACGCCATTTCAGGCACATGCACTTCGAAGAGGCCACCATCAGTTTTAATTTATTTTTTAGTGTCCAAGGCCTTATCTTGTTAATTAAACGACGGCCACAGAGATGACGTATTCGTCAAACAGAAGAGATAGCGATGACTGGAATTAATACAGCGTAGCAAAAACTTTCGACAACCGTTGCTAAGCGCTTTGTTTCTAGCGAACGAGTCAAGCGACCGAAAAACCGGTGAGAATGATCATCTTGCCATGAGGCAGGATTGCGTAATGTTTAACGTTCAAAAGCTGTCTCTTTCACAAAAAATTATTCGAGCATATAGAGAAGCTGTGCTCCGTACATGCATCCAAGACCGTCAAAAAAGAAGTCGTTCACAGCGTGTTGACCTTCACGTGGATACGTTGATCGGATGACTGGTTTTAAAAATGACCATTATCGATCGATTTTATCGATTAGCCAGAGGTGACGTTTAAGATTAGGTTCACGTGAATTTGTTGCGCGATAGACAAGCGTCACATAACAAGTGTTTTATCCCACTATCTTATGAGGGCGCGTGTAGCGCAGTCGGAGGAGGCGCGACTGTAGCGTGCTCCCGATACCAGGTTCCTGGTTCGGATTTCCCGCCCAGGCCAACCAAGCCCTCCATCCCCGCGAGGGTCGATGAATTGGTACCAGACTTGTCTGGGAAGGATAAAGCGCTGACTTGTTCATCGGCTGGCCACCGCAAGTCATTGTATGGCCAAATACGCGTTCATGTCGCCTCCACGACATCCCGTAGAAGCAGAATGCGCTGGCGCATCCCAGAAGAGATTGAGTAACGCCGTCCTTTATCCTTATCCTTATCTTATGATTCATAACACCTTGTCCCTGTTTTCCTTAAAGAATAGGATTTCGCTTCACTGGACGGGCCACGCATTCAACTTTTATTTGATGTCATGGAGGCAATTTGAATGCATATTTGATCTATACAGTCAGCTACGGTGCCAAGGATCCAAGACCTGCCCTTGCGAGACTTTCTGATACCAGCTGTTTGATTCCGGAGGGACGGAAGGCTTGGGTGGCTTGGCCGGGACACGAAACAAAAACCTCGTCTCGAGCTCAACGCGACAATCGGCGCGTCCTCCGACTGGGATAAAAACCGCTCATTAGTAAATGCTATCGTATTTTAATAGTCTCTAATAGTCCCATTAGCCCCCGAGCACTGTTTTGCAATGATGTCAACTGTAAGCAAGTTAAAGAGGAGTATTCAATAGGCTAACTCACATTTGAGTGAAGAATGCGGTTCAACTACTCTAGGGGCTGCTGAACCAAATGATCAATTCGAAGTTTAAGCATACAGCTTCCTCGTCTTTCGTAAATTCTATGTAGCTTATCTTTAATGTTAGATTTTTAGAGCAAATTTTTTCATAGACACGTATGACGTGTTCGGGGGGATTGCATCGCACTACAGAAACTTCGAGTGCAATTTTGCTCTATAGTATTTCCATCTTCTATCAATATGGCATCTAGAGCGGTCTGGATGTTTCAAAAGACTCTGTTGAAACCTTGTCCACTTATGGATAACGATAAAAATAATAAAGGACGGCGTTACCCATCCCTTTTGGGATGCGCCACCATTCTGCTACTACGAAATGCCGTGGAGGCGGTTGGAATGCGTATTTGGCCGTACAATGACTTGCGATGGCCAACAGATGAACAAGTCAACGCTTTGCACTTACCAGAGATGTCCGGTACCAATTCACCGACCCCGAAGGGATGGAAGGCTTGGCTGGCCTGGGCGGGAAATCCGAACCAAGACCCTGGCATCGGGAGCACACGACAGCGGTCACCTTTTCCGAGTGCGCTCCACGCGTACGAGAAGTTCACATTAGGGAGTACAAGCTTGTATGAAGTTATGCTTTTCAAGTTACCGAGTTCAGCGTTCTAGGCATCTATAACCGTACTTATGAGTGTCAGGTCTTGTGAGCCCTACCTCGTACCATACGTTGTGGCCGGTTCTACACATGCAGGTGAAAATTCTTTTTCTGCAAGTTCCCCTTTTTATTGTGCAAGTGTAATATTATGTTCTATTACTTTATATATTAAATAGATCATACTAGTGCGGTTGTCCTTATTTCAGTTCTTGTGGAAGCATCATTGAGAGGTAGCGTACGGCAGCAAGGGCTTGCCTAGGTATGACCGGAATATGACCGGACTCCTGGGTGCTATCCTCTCTTCAAGGTTGCTCGAAAGTGACTTTCGCATACCGGAACTCACACCATAGGTACTACACTGAATGCCAACGTCTGCACGTTTGGTGCCTATGTCATTTTTTTTCAACCTCAGTTAAATACTTCGATATTATATTTTATTTCGCCATACCGTCATTTTTTTACTCCCAGATTTTTCAAACCATTGTACTGGATCTTCTGAAAGAATCTGCAGAAATAATTCTTTAATCCAGATGCAGTTCATAGTTGTATCCAAAATGCTCACAATTTGTTGGCGTCAGTTGTCTAAAGCTGAATACTGTTATTTGATTCTCTCTCTTTTTTTGTTTTTTCAATGGCCCACTCAGGGTGAATGAATCAATGAATGAATATCTATTATTTTATACAAGTGCTCCGTCACGCCTATCGGCGTGCCTCGCACTTGCGCGCTTCGCGCGATGTTGCAGTATCTCTAAGCTAAGGACAATGACATCAAGCTAGCTGGTCTACTTGTACAGCTTTTTCCCTACCTAGGAGTAGAAAAGGCTCTCAGTACGTGCAGTATATAGTATGATAGGGCGATCTATTGGTTCCACGCTACTGGTTCTCCTTAGTGAAACGTTCCCCCATTACTGGTACTGGTTCCCCTCAATGATCCCCCTTAGCTGACGACGTCTTCGGCACGTCTTCTGAATCCCCAGGCATATTGGACGATGCCTTCGGCACGTCCACCTGAATCCCCAAACACGTTGAGCGACGTCTTTGAAACGTCATGCGACGTACTGCGTACGTCTTCTGAATCCCCTGGCACGAAGAAGACGCTCGGGTATTTTCTGCTTTTTTTGCTCCCCATAATTTGATCAGTATCAATTGACGGCGACCGAAGTTCTGAAAACGAACTTTGACCTCGCCAACACTTCCAAAAACTTCGCCCACACTTCCCCTAGGGGGGTGGATTAATTAGCGTGCTGATCACGAATCTAACATCCTTCTTTGAAATTTCAGACGATTATGGTAGGGTACGGTAGGTAACGGTGACAAAGGCTGTCGATGTCATCATCACCGATTCTCCCCAGTGCTAAGGGGGCTATTTGGGGTGATAAACACGAATCCTGCAGCAATTTCTCGTATTACGCTGCAGCACGGTAGCTACTGATCAGGATCGCCATAGCATATTGGACGACAAACTCCTCGAGATAGAAACAGAATCCGTCGAAGACGCCAGAAGACGCGAGCCGAACATCAGAAACGATCAAAAACAAAAGAAGACACTCACGCTCGAACTTCTAACCATTTCTCCCGGACTTTTTCAACAGTTTGATTTCTTCGGAGCGATTTCGCTGATAAAATGACTCAGCCTCTGACTGAAACGAATCATCGAGCCGTTGTCTCACCCCACCCCCCCCCCCCCTTCATCAGCGATATCACGATACCTCCTTCAGCTGTTCACCTGATCGCAGCGTAATCAATGAGGCTAATCAAAAGCGAAACACCCAAAAAGCAAGTCAAACTCCTCGAAATAGAAAATGAATCCGTCGGCAAAGTCAGAGAGCGCCACTGCGCTTCGATTAGGTCCCGCCTAGATTCAAAACACCCGCGTAATTTTAAATTCAAAACGTCAAGTCAATAATTCTTGAGAAAAAGCACTGAAGGGAAGTAGAGTGCAGTGTCTGCACCCTCCTGCTTAGAGATCGCTCACTCCAGAGGTAGAGTAGAGCTACGAAAAAAACTTCGCCCACACTTCGCCTAGGGGGGGGGTGGTTAATTAGCGTGCTGATCACGAATCTAACATCCTTCTTTGAAATTTCAGCCGATTATGGTAGGGTACGGTAGGTAACGGTGACTAAGGCTGTCGATGTCATCGTCACCGATTTTCCCCTCACACTTCCCTCGCACTCCTCCAACACCGGATAGAGGCATATCGTTACTGGACCCCTCCTGGACAGACAGGACAAACACGTCGCCCTGGACTGACACGGCATCCCGTACAGACTGACAGAAGTTACACTCCCCTTAGCGGCTTATTATATAGAAGGAAGAAGGATGATGATGACCTCCACCACCTACACGCCTTAAATTCCACACCGCTTGAATGGCATCCACAAAAGATCGATAATATCGACCGATATCGATTGATCAACTTCAGATTCGTCTTCAGCGACCTCGATTACCCCCAAGGCTAAAGTTTCGGACCGCTTGAACGAAATACACGAAAAATCGATATTATCGATCGATATCGATTGATCAACTTCAGATTCGTGTTCAGCGACCTCGATTACCCCCAAGGCTAAAGTTTCGGACCGCTTGAACGAAATACACGAAAAATCGATATTATCGATCGATATCGATTGATCAACTTTAGATTCGTGTTCAGCGACCTCGATTACCCCCAAGGCTAAAGTTTCGGACCGCTTGAACGAAATACACGAAAAATCGATATTATCGATCGATATCGATTGATCAACTTCAGATTCGTGTTCAGCGACCTCGATTACCCCCAAGGCTAAAGTTTCGGACCGCTTGGACGAAATACACGAAAAATCGATATTATCGATCGATATCGATTGATCAACTTCAGATTCGTGTTCAGCGACCTCGATTACCCCCAAGGCTAAAGTTTCGGACCGCTTGAACGAAATACACGAAAAATCGATATTATCGATCGATATCGATTGATCAACTTCAGATTCGTGTTCAGCGACCTCGATTACCCCCAAGGCTAAAGTTTCGGACCGCTTTAACGAAATACACGAAAAATCGATATTATCGATCGATATCGATTGATCAACTTCAGATTCGTGTTCAGCGACCTCGATTACCCCCAAGGCTAAAGTTTCGGACCGCTTGAACGAAATACACGAAAAATCGATAGTATCGATCGATATCGATTGATCAACTTCAGATTCGTGTTCAGCGACCTCGATTACCCCCAAGGCTAAAGTTTCGGACCGCTTTAACGAAATACACGAAAAATCGATATTATCGATCGATATCGATTGATCAACTTCAGATTCGTGTTCAGCGACCTCGATTACCCCCAAGGCTAAAGTTTCGGACCGCTTGAACGAAATACACCCCCCCCCCTACACCCCCCCTCTCTCTACTCCAACACCGCATCTCCAGGCACGTTTGGCAGCGTGTTCGGCACGTCTACTGACTCGCCAGGCACGTTGGGCAGCGTGTTCGGCACGTCTACTGACTCGCCAGGCACGTTGGGCAACGTGTTCGGCACGTCTACTGAGTCGCCAGGCACGTTGCACAACTGCAACCCCCCTCCTCCGACGATTCCCCCTTACAGGACTCCAGCACCGCATCTCCAGGCACGTTTGGCAGCGTGTTCGGCACGTCTACTGACTCGCCAGGCACGTTGGGCAACGTGTTCGGCACGTCTACTGAGTCGCCAGGCACGTTGCACAACTGCAACCCCCCTCCTCCGACGATTCCCCCTTACAGGACTCCAGCACCGCATCTCCAGGCACGTTTGGCAGCGTGTTCGGCACGTCTACTGACTCGCCAGGCACGTTGGGCAACGTGTTCGGCACGTCTACTGAGTCGCCAGGCACGTTGCACAACTGCAACCCCCCTCCCCCCACGATTCCCCCTCACAGTTCAGCACCCAGATGGCCAGGCAGACCGTCACTGATCCCCCCCTGGACAGACACTCCGCCCCGTACAGACGCTCTCCCCCGTACAGACGCTCTCCCCCGTACAGACGCTCTCCCCCGTACAGACGCTCTCCCCCGTACAGACGCTCCGCCCCGTACAGACGCTCCGCCCCGTACAGACGTTAGCGGCTTATTATATAGAAGGATTCTATTAAACTGGACAGTTTTGAGTTTGAAGCCAAACGCACTTTGGAGTGAAATTGGCATCTTGTTAACCTTGTTATCAATCTATATCTAACCAAGTTGAAAATAATTTTTGTGGAAAAAATTGAATTGAAAATTCACCTTTGTAGAGTGTCTTAAAGAAAAAATAGCTAAGCGTTTTGTATGAACATAGAATTATTATCATTTGAACTCAAAAAATATTTGGGGTTTATCCTCACTGATTAATTTGCTGGTGTGTGTTATTGGGAGAGATTACGCCACACATCCGTTCTATGCATTGTACTGTCTATTAGAATGATAGTGTAACTGCAGTTTGCGTGTGCGTAAATCTTGAAGTCGGAAAAGTTCTGCCCTTTGTCGCTTTTGGCAAACAACACTGAATCAAATAAACACTGTAATGTTCTAGAAGAGTGCGTGCTGCAATCACTTCACACGAACAATTCTTTGCATCGGAGCACTTTAGAATGCACCTAAACAATGGTTTTTTGAAAAGAAACAGAAGTTGAATGCCCTTTCAAAAGGCGTGTATAAGCGTTCTTTGCACAACTTTTCTTGAAGCAAAAGACTGCCTTTGTTATAAAGTGTCGATATTGACTTTGGATATGTTTATTTTTGCTCTTAAAAAGAACACTTTTTAAAACAAAATGTTAGAACGACAAGTGCCCGGTTTGAAGTGAAAACGCTATATAGAGGAATTCTTTTTTAGTTCCATGCTATTATGAAGCTTACCATTAGTTAAGTGGCGCATGTAGCGCATTCGGAGTAGGTGCCGGCTGTCACGTGCACCCGATACCAGGTTCCTGGCTCGGGTTTCCCGCCCCGGCCAACCAAGCCTTCTATTCTCCGGGGTCGGAGAATTGGTGCCACAGTTGTCTGTGAAGGATAAAGCGCTGACTTGTTCATCGACTGGCCACCGTAATCATTGTATGGGCAAATACGCATTCAAGTCGCCTCCACGACATCCCGCAGAAGTAGAATGCGTGGCGCATCCTAAAGGGTTGAATAACGCCGTCCTTTATCCTTTGTTCTTGCGTGCAGTTACTATGTCGCCTACATAGCTGTACTGCTCTAGCACAATGAATCACAATGAACTTCAGGCGAAGCAGTTTCGTTTCTATGAAGTGCTGCTCAACTAATCCATTCGGAGAAGCCTTTGTCGACAAACTAGAAACGAATAGAAATCGGATTCACCGCTTCACTGAAACTGTTGTCTGTGAAGCGTTTTTCGAGCGCAGTAATGGGCCTTTCTTTGTTCGCTTGCCATATTAATGCGCTTTTAATTAAGGACGTAGAGGGCTTGAGCAATGAGCCCATTCAGATAGAGTCCTATACGATGCTATCCTTCTGTGGGGCTCGTGGACTTAGTCTTACAAATCTGATTTTTATTCAACAGTAAATAATGGCCGTGCGAAGCGTGCTAGCCATAATTTAGGCATGAAGACAGATGCAGCGAATTTATTCAATTACTCACTACCATTTGCTTGTCGGACGCGTTGTTGTGTCATCGGAAGAAGCGTCGGCTGTCGGGTGAAGCCCAATTTCAGGTTCCTGGCTCGGTTCTCGCCGGACCGTTCATACCTTCCATCCCTCCGAGTTCGTCAGCTTGTTATCAGACTCGTCTGGAAGACTTAAAATACCTACCTCCGCATGTCACTAATTTCGCATTCCCATTGCATCCAGGATAACCGGTAAAAGTTGGATGTGGGATACGCCACGTGTTACACTTCTATGCGATGACTTTCCGCTGGTAAATTTTTACCGCATATTTTCAACGCGGCAATTTGCCGGAAAATTCCGGTAATTTCGATAAATCTGTTAATTTTTAAAATCTAATGTTCTCTTACAAACAACTAGTTTTAAGCGGCGGTGATGTAAAAAAAGGTGAGTCTCACTTAATTATGCCCACTGGCACAAATGAACCTAGCCAGTTGGATTTTAAGAAATTAGTCGCTTCTATAAATGCGTCTCATGCTAATTTTAAACTTACTTACGTCTTTGCGATCGGTTTGACATTAAATTTGCCCAAAACAGTTCCACTTGCAGCAATTCTTGCAACTTGAACTGGAATTTTTCTATAATTGCTATTTATTTATAACCATACCGTTTTAGTTAGAAGACCGAATTTTGCTGATTCTCCCGGCAGTAAAATAAACATTGTAATTTCAACTTCTAAGTCAATCTCGGGCAAAGGAAAGAGAGTAACCAGCTTTAAGAGAGCCACTGCATCAATATTTAGAGAAAAGCAGTTTACAAAAACTACTTTGTATGTAGAGACTATTTTGCATATAGTGTGCGCTGACTTTCTGCCGCTAAATTTTTACCGCGTATTTTCAACGCGGCAATTCGCCGGTAAATTCCTGTAATTTCGATGAATCTGTTAATTTTTAAAATCTAATGTTCTCTTAAAAACAACTAGTTCTAAGTTATCAGAGTCGTCTGGAAAAATTAAAATACTGCCCTCCGCATGTCACTGGTTTCGCATTTCCATTGCATCCAGGATAACCGGTAAAAGTTGGATGTGGGATGCGCCACGTATTACACTTCTATGCGATATCATGGAGGCAACTGAATGCGTATTTGGCCAAACAATGATTTGCGGTGGGCGACGGTCACGGGTGTGCGCTGACTTTCCGCCGTTAAATTTTTACAGCATATTTTCAACGCGGCAATTCGCCGGCAAATTCGGTAAATCCGTCAGCCTTTTTTAAATATAATGTTCTCTCAAAAACAACTATTAGGTTGTAACGAAATAAATGGCACAGAACCACAGTAAATTTAAACAGTTAATATCTCGGCTTGTAGGCAAGTTTATTAATCGAAATAAAAACCTTCTGATTCTACACATCTTTGCCAACGTGACACAAGCTTGTTTATCCCAGTAGCATAAAAATCAGAAGTTCTGGAATTGCCGAAATCTTCGAAGGCACTTTCGGCATCCTGTTGGTATTGGAATATTTTCCCTACCAAGAAGTCGCCAAGATGCTTGAAGAAATGGTAGTCTGTTGGGGAGAGGTCGGGAGAAAACGGAGGATGTGGTAGAGTTTCAATGCTCAGCTCATTCAATTTCTGCAACGTCATTCGTGCTACATGGGGGCGAGCATCGTCGTGCAGAAGGAGAACTCGCCTTCGGTTTACCAAGGCCGGCCGGATATCCTTCAACTTTTTCATCATTTCTTCAATTTCAATGCAGTACTTCTCTGCCGTGATGGATTCACCGGGAGGGAGGAAGCTGTGGTGAACAATTCCCAGCGAACACCACCATACTGTCACCATTACTTTCTTTTGGTGCAATTCCGGCTTCGCAAAAACCTTGGGGCTCTCACCGCTGTCCACCCACTGTGCCGATCGTCGCCTGTTGTCGTACATTATCCATTTCTCGTCACAGGTTACGATGCGATCAAGGAATGGGTCCGTTTCGTTCCGTAGAAGCAGTGCGGACGAGATCTCATATCGTCGGTTTCTTTGCTCCTCAGACAGCTCGTGAGGCACCCATCTTTCCAGCTTTTTGGTCTTTCCAATTTCCTTCAGATGCCGGGCAGCTGTGTTGCGACTGACGCTAAGAACCTTCGCTATCTCCCTGGTACCTTTGTGTGGATCTTCCTCTACCACATCTCTCAGCTTGTCCTCATCAACATCACTTTGCCTCCCACGACCTTCATGTTCTTCCAAGCTCTCATCTCCATTCCGGAACTTCTGATACCAACGATACGCCGTCCGAAATGTGGAACATCCTTGACCGAATGCGGCGTTGATCTTCTCGTCCGCCACCTTAGCTGTAGTGCCCAGCTTGAATTCATACAAGTAAATGCCTCGGATCACCCTTTTGTCCATCTGCAAAAAAAGTCAATAAAACTCTAAAGTTTTGCCACTTTTACATAGAAAATTTGGTACTCTCCGGTAGAGCAAAGTTTGCGCTTCTAAATGATATGCTACGTGTTACGGTTTGTTCTTGATCAGACGCGTAAAGACGCGCCAAAAAATGGCGCGAGCCAGTGCCATTTAATTCGTCACAACCTAATAGTTTCGGCGGCGGTGATGTAAAAAAAGCAAAAAGCCTTTCACCGAAACATCATCATGCTCAGAGAACCCATACCATCTTCATTTTATCATGCATTTGTCATCCAAATTAATCGCGAAAATGCCGGTAAGCCCGTTGAATCGGTAATTCGTTAACCGTTAAACACACACCCCTGGCGTCGATGAACAAATCAATGTTTGTCGAGTCCGAGTGCGAGTCCAGCAGTAATTTTCTTACACCAATTGGAAGGAACTGGCTGGCCTGGGTGGAAAATCCGATCCAAGAACCCTAGATCGGAAGCATGCGACAGCCGACGCTTCCTCTACGCTACCACGCCCCCTAAGGTGAGCATAGGCCGAATACGTTTCGGCCTACCCAACAATTGGTGCAGTTCAAAATTGCCTGGACATCGTGCATTGTTCTTCAATGTGCTTCTCATCATCGTAGTTCTCTACGAATGCTTAGGCTGGCATATCTTGGTGACTTTAATTAGGACTTCTTATGCTGGTCATCGCAGGGGTGCTCTAAAAAGCCTTCGGCGCTTCCGTTTCTCAGCGCTCATTTCCGCTCCATCACACAGTGTATAGAGCCTTAGGTGACGTTGCTGGAATGTGGAGCGAGTTTGCGTGTTCTGCGAGGTTTGGCCGTCGTTTTTCCGTCGTTCACGCAACGTTCGTGCTAGCTTGCTCGGTGGCACCTTGCCGTCGACGCCAATCTTGGGCTCTTCTACGGCTTTCTTTACAAATATCGGCACATTCCCTGATTTTTTTTCTGAGCTCAAACTGGATTTATTCTTTGAAAGCGGATTCTCATTCTTTGAAGTGGATCTATGAATCTTAGCTCTTCTGAACGTCCTGTCTTTACGGGCCGGGTTCATCAGTTTTGAGGTTAAACAATGAGACAAGTGAAGGCGTTACCCAGTCCCTTTTGGGATACGCCACGCACTCTATTTTACGGTATGCCGTGAAGGCCGTGGAATGCCTTTTTTGCCCATGCAATGACTTGTGGTGGCCAGCCAATAAACGAGCCAGTGCTTTACCCTTCCCAGACAAGTCAGCTTCCAATTCATCGACCCCGGAGGGATGGGAGGCTTGGTTGGCCTGGGCGGGATCTCCGAACCATAATCCTGGTATTGGGTGCACGAGACAGACGGCGAGTGAATCGCTAAACTCCAGATTAAAGCGATTCAATGCAAGCCAATCAATTTCTTCGGTACCAGAGAAAACTAAGCGGATAATAACGTGGATTTTTTGCTACAAATATTTTTTAAACGTCAGGTTCTATCCATTTTTTGTCAAATTAATATTGTGTCTTTTTGGATTAACAACATATATTTATTCTTATTCGTGAAAAACACTGTGCACTGCTGGCGTAAGAAAAAGAAAGGAGCTTCAAATCACTTGTTTTCTGGCTACGGTATCTCGTATGTTGCCCGAACAACGACCAAAGCACTAGAAAGGAGTTGACGAGTGTGGTTACTCTTCCGGATTTTTCAAAAGTTTTCCCACTAGCCCTTCTCTTTGAGTTCCGATAGACATGATCACATCACACATAACGTCCAGCACCTGCCATCTGCTGATAACGTCTCTTTGGAGAGCATTGTCGAGCATGCGTTTGTTGTCTCCCGTCCCTCAAATGATCCGATGGTTCACCTTCGCTTGGCGCAAGAAAGTTTCGTTTAAGATCTGCCCAGATGTGAGAATGCGAGGCGCTGAATTCCAACGGTGTCGTCGTCGGATGCGACGTCTCTATCTGGTGCCTGTACTAGCCAGTGTCGCCGTCAGCTTTGGCATCATCGCCGTCATTGCAAACTCATTTCGAGGTAACTGGCAGTGGCGGATGTGAATCTCTGGGTATTTTCAGATGAAGCATTGAGTTTTTTCTCGAATGAAATGAACTGTTGTTACATCTCGTCTTAAAACCTGCTAATCTGACAAAATTTCAATCAACGAAATGCATTGATTGTTGAAAAATAGCGACACGTTTCCTAGGTGGAGGTGTGGAATCTCATACCGTTGAGCGATCGAGTCGAGTGCCGAGATCTGCGTTGTTTCGAGCTGAGGAATGTGCTCGCCGAAGACTTGGTGTGTTTGAACAACAATTTCACTAAACAAACCTGAGCCTCAGTTGCTTCTCAAATCGAAGTTAACATAAGCTGCAATCCCTATCGGGAGGGGGGGGCAGTCCATTATGAACTGTTAACGATAGCTACGCATCTGTACATACAACATGCAATGCAACATATCAATACATTAACTTAGCTGGTACCCTCTCTTGAAAATCCCTGAAATATAGAAAGATCTCATTACGGCACCGGCTATGAAGAGACTGGAGCGTCTAGGAGATGAACCACAAATTTTTAAAGTCCTGTCCGCTCATAACTTCAGCTGGCAAAGATGCTGTTTTGAATCTCACCATGCCTTTAGTCCATAAACTTTCCGGGCAACCTAACACTATGGGCACATTGCGCAAATTTTTTTAAAGTGCGGTGGCTATGATACAGAGCTGCTTACAACTTCTGTACAGCGAAGCATCAGCACAATTATGTCATTAAAAAAAACTGGATAGTATTCTCCAAGTTCTCTCTTCGTAAAACCTCGGCATTATTTAGATGTTTCGATTACTTCTGAGCCGAACGAGGTTGTTAGGTGGATCAGTATTTATTGAGCGGCCTAACGTTTGGACCCGTTCGTCGTCTTCGGAGGCCTAAAAGTGTCTTGAG
Source organism: Heligmosomoides polygyrus bakeri (assembly GCA_947359475.1). Lineage (NCBI taxonomy): Eukaryota > Metazoa > Nematoda > Chromadorea > Rhabditida > Heligmosomidae > Heligmosomoides > Heligmosomoides polygyrus. The sequence goes on from OX375868.1 coordinate 6,967,237, forward strand.
GATTCGGATGTTGCTATCTATCCGACCAAACGCCTCATCGACTCTAGCCTTTCGGATATCGTCTTGAGGCATAGCAAGAAATCCCGAACCCATGAACGATAAACTCACCCGCTGATCCACCGCGGGAAATAGGCTGAAATAGGCTTTACGATAGGGAGTGCGTAACGGAAAACTGTGTTGTATGTCCTTACGGGAAAGTAGGGGATTGCGCCAAAGTTGGCGTTATCTATGAGCTTGAATGCCTGACATGCAGCCAGACATACATTGGGGAAACCGGAAGGGTCGATAGATGGTGACTGAGACTCACTATACTGTTCATTCTACACTATGTATACTGTGTATACCAGTGTCATTCTTAATCACATCCTTGTCACCACCGGTCGCTCTATAACCCCCCCCCCCCCCCTATAACTCACAATGCGAAATAAACGGCAGAAAGTCATCGGTGACCGAAGGACACTCATTTCGATTGTTCATTCGTGGATTTCGTGAAAGAATCCAGAACGCCTCCAGCGCTTTTCTAGACGAAATATCTGTATCGATGGTCAAAATCGTGCACTTCACATCAAAGTCGTTTCCGCCATGTTCCTCCACTTTATGCTTGCCCAGAGGATTCGTTAAGATACCCCCCCCCCCCCTTTTGTCACGCTAGATGTTTATTGACACGAATAGCAAGTACCCTTCCGGTTTCCCCAATGTATGTCTGGCTGCATGTCAGGCATTCAAGCTCATAGATAACGCCAACTTTGGCGCGATCCCCTACTTTCCCGTAAGGACATACAACACAGTTTTCCGTTACGCACTTCCTATCGTAAAGCCTATTTCAGCCTATTTCCCGCGGTGGATCAGCGGGTGAGTTTATCGTTCATGGGTTCGGGATTTCTTGCTATGCCTCAAGACGATATCCGAAAGGCTAGAGTCGATGAGGTGTTTGGTCGGATAGATAGCAACATCCGAATCCTCAAGCCACTTTTAGGCCTCCAAAGACGACGAACGGGTCCAAACGTTAGGCCGCTCAATAAATACTGATCCACCTAACAACCTCGTTCGGCACAGAAGTGATCGAAACTGCATAGTTTTTTAAACCTTTTTTTTATAGGTCACGTACACCTGCCTATACTTCATTTGCAATCTTTACACATGCCTTAGAGTCGACTCCGATTTATGACTTTTAGTTCAACGCTGTTATTCTGTCGATCTTCGAAAATGACGTTCAATTCGTCCTGATATCAACAGTTTGTTAAGCACCCGAGTAAGTGCCGCTGTGCGAGTTATTTAACTGTGTTGAAGAGGAAACGTAGCTCACCTATTTATAAAGTGACATCCGTCAATTCTTTGTTCCGTAAAAATTTGCCGTTTTGTTTTATAGTCGTAGTCATTGCATGGAAAAGATTAGACAATGTGGCACGAATATTAGGTTGATCGAAAAGTCTTGCAACATTTTGCGCTACTGCCCGTTGAATTTGTTAAAGCTCTTACAGTATCGGTCTTGTGTGGTGACGTCACAGTACATTCTCGAAGCTTCCTCAAGCATACTATATAAGGCCTCGTCGAGTACGAATACAGCAACAATGTCAACAATAAGCAGCGGCATCCTACGACCTATCGTCTACTACGAATTTCTGCAAGGCCATTCCGCAAGGACTGCAGCCTCCAACATCTGCGCTGCATTCAAGGAGGAGGTCATTCCCTATTCCGCAGTGGCCCGTTGGTATCGGCGCTTCAAGGCTGGAGATATCTTTCTCGAAGATCGACCTTGCTCCGTATGCCCCCTGTTGTGGAAGAAGACAGCTTGCGCGGAGCCTTCAAGGTGAAGCCAAATTCAACCACTCGCGAATTGGCGGCGACACTTGGAGGCACGCAAAGCACCGTAGTGAGGCAGCTGGAGATCCTTGGGTACCGCAAAGTTTTGTCGTCTTGGGTACCGCATGAGCTGCGGGACTCGGACAAGGCATGCCGAATCAGTGTTGCTGAGTCGCTGCTTCTTCGTCCGCACAGAAAGGGCTTCCTGAAGGACATTGTTACTGGTGACGAAAGCTGGGTTCTTTATGTTAACCACCCGCAAGAGTCAATGGCTCCCACGCAGAGAATTGGTTCCAAGACAACCAAAACGTGGACACCACGAAAAGAAGGTTCTTCTGTGTTGCTGGTGGGACTCAGAAGGCATGCTTTACTGGGAGTTGCTGGTTAGTGAGACCACAGTCACAGCATCTGTCCACGCTACCCAGCTCCAGAGCTTGCCGACGCCATGCGCCAAAAAACGCCCAGATCGGGAAAATGCCTACCTGCTGCACGACAACGCGAGTCCTCATGTCGCAGAAGTGCGTCGCGAGAAAACCCAGCAGTTAGGCTGGGAAGTCCTGCCCAATCCACCGTACTCTCCAGACCTCGCTCCTTCTGACCACCACCTGTTCAGAGCTCTGAAGCAGCATCTTCGAGGTAGAGAGTTCGATGATCGACGTCGAAGTGGAGGTTTCTCAATTCTTTTCCCCACAGCCCTCGGAATTCCGGCGGAAAGGAATTCAAAGGTTGTCTGAAAGATGGATCTTAGACATTGAAGAATATATCGTGGACTGAGTTTTTGTATATCATATTATATTGTATTGTATTGTAATATTGTTGTGCTAGTGTTGCAAGACTTTTCTATCCACACAATACAATTACATATTAGGAATAGTGCCTCTATACTATAACGCGGGAGCTCAGACCCTACATCAGGTTGGCATTCTGATTGGGGCGCCTGTGTCTCGAAAACGGCCCTGCTACCGACCGATTGGCCCGTCTGGCTTCCTGTAAGGTAGGGGTCTCGATCTCTCTATTGACTATGTGATCGAAAGGTAGTCTTGAATTTCTAAGGTTGAGGCGACGTCTGATGCGGTAGCCACATCTTGACTTGATCCTTCCTTTCAGGCTCTGAAGAAGGCGACACCGCCGAAACGTTAGCCAATAAAGATCTGTATAACCTCGTGTGGAGCTCAGTCAAACAACGCAACAAAATTACATACTAATTTTGTTAGTTAGTTTTGTTGTAGACAAAGGGCGTGTCATCCACGGGTGCGAAAAGTGTTTTACTTTTAATTTAAATATGCACAAAATTATGTGCGGCCTTGTAATGTAGATATTTATATTCTATAATGGCAGATGGTTAGTATTAAAGTATTTGTTTAAAAATACTAATGACATTTGCAAAGACAACCACAGAAGCTTTTATACAGCTTTTCCGATTTTCAGCGGTCAACGAGTCATCGGATCAGTTTCCGCCGGATCTGTTCACCATGGAACAGCGACAACGTGGTGCGATCATTCTGCATCTCGGCGGCTTGGTCTACATGTTCGTGGCGCTGGCCGTCGTCTGCGACGAGTTCTTTGTGCCCAGCCTCTCCGTGCTCATAGAAGTGGTAGGCAGCTGATTTTTAATTTTAGCGCTCAGATGCTCAATTGTTGTTCTCTGAAACTTATATCCTCTTGTTCTTATTAGCTTGTCCGGAAAGTTTTCAGCGTTTTGACTGCTTCACTTTGAACTACCATAACTTTCTCAAATCTTATCGCCTTTTGTCAAAATAAGCACGGATCGAATCAACACACTTTTGCCAACGGGCCGTCAGTCGACTTATTTCATCAGCGAAAAAATTAGGTGGTTGAGATCCGAACCCACGAAAGCTGTTTTGTCATGGTCCTGATTGGTGAAGGTTTCACCAGCGAGAAGTTCTGAATATGTTTGAAAAGGTGGTAGTCGTTGGTTAGAGGTCTGGAGAATACGGCGGGTGAGGCAGAACTTCAGCCTTTAATTCGCTCAATTTTCGAATAGTGATTGGTAAACGGTGTGGGCGTGGGCATCGTGCAAAAGAATCGGGCCTCTTCTGTTGACCAATGCTGGCTGAAACTGGCGCAATTTTCGCTGCATTTCGTCGATTTCCTTACCGTAGGACTCTGCTGTGATGGTTTGGTCTGGGCGAAAAGGTTGTAATGGATCACACCAGCCGTCGACCACCACACGGTGACCATTACCTTTTTTTGGTGGAGGCTCGCCTTGGGAAATGCCTAGGGGTTCGGCATCCGACCACTGTCAGGAACGTTTCCTGTTATCAGAGGAATGCCCTTCGATCAAAAGTGATAAATCGATCCAAAAACGGTTCAGTTTTGTTGCATAAAAGTAAAGGGATAAATAACGGCGTTACTCAATCCCTTCTGGGATGCGCCAGCGCATTCTACTTCTACGGGATATCGTGGAGGCGACATGAATGCGTATTTGGCCATACAATGACTTGTGGTGGCCAGCCGATAAACGAGCCAGCGCTTTACGCTTTCCAGACAAGTCAGCTACCAATTCACCGCCCCTAGAGGGTTGGAAGGCTTGGTTGGCCTGGGCAGGAAATCCGAACCAGGAACCTGGTATCGGGTACAGACAACAGCCGGCGCCTCCTCCGACTGCGCTTCACGCGTAAAAGTAGAGGAGAAGAGACGTCTAACTCTTCCGCGATCCCACGAACTGTTTGGTATGGTTCAGCTTCCACCACTTTTTTCGACTCGTCGTCCAGGATAGTTTTAGGTCGACCGCTACGTGGTCATCTTCGAGGCTGAAATCTCCGGTCCGAAATTTGCTGAACCACTGGCACACAGTGCTTTCCCCAACACTATTAGGCCCTACACTTGATTGGTTTGTCGAGCTGGCCCGGCTGCGGATTGTCCGAATTTGAAGTTAAAATATCGCTCGGAATCGCTCCTTTGACATACTTCAATAAGTCCTTCAAGAACAGAAGTGTAAAACAACCTTGAACCATAGATTATTTGGTCAGATAGATCGTAAAATTCTGTACAGAAAGTAGCATTAATGGGCAATGCAAGTTGAATTTCTACTTAATAATAGACGAATGAAGGATAGTAACACAAAACGCTGAAAACTTTCGGGACAACCTAATACCAGGCTGTCCAATAATTCCTGTCCGAAAATTTTCAAAATTCTATAATTTTCCCTAGAAGTGTTATAATATCAGGCAAGTGTAAAAACCTTCTAGAAGGTTCTCTAGAGTTCCACGCCAGGGGTATATAAGGCGCAGTCGCCGCGTCCAGCTACCAGTACAAGCTAAAATGGACCAAGGTCGAATTCGTACGTTCGTGTACTACGAGTGGCTGTTGGGCAACGACACGGGCACAGCGGTCGCCAACATCTGCAGAGCGTGCAAGGAGGAGGCAGAGTCCCAACGCACAGTCAGGCGCTGGCTCAATCGTTTCGAGAGCGGCGACACGAGCCTCGAGGACAGGGAACACCCGCTGAAAATCATGCTCCGCTGCTGGTGGGACACCAAGGGCATGCTGTACTTCGAGCTGCTCCCGCAAGGCAGGACGGTCACCGCCTCCATCTACAGCGATCAGCTCGAGAAACTAGCCGCCGCCATCCGAGAAAAGCGTCCCCGACGGGCCTCGGTCCACCTGCTGCACGACAACGCGCGCCCCCACGTGGCGAAGGAGACCCAGCAGAAGTTGGCGACGCTCGACTGGGAGACGGTTGCCCATCCGCCGTATTCCCCGGACCTCACCCCTCCGACTACCACTTGTTCCGCCCGCTGAAGCACCATTTGGCCGGAAGAAAATTCACCAACTACGACAACCTCAAATCCGACATCGCGGACTTCTTCGAGTCGCAGCATCCGGAGTTCCTGGCGAAGGGCATCGGCGACCTGCCCAATCGATGGGCCACTGTTGTGGATAACTGTGGTGATTATATTGTTGATTAGAGTTGTTTTTCAATAAAGTTGAAAAAATTAAAATTGGTGAAATTTTCGGACAAGAATTATTGGACAGCCTGGTACATTGCTGCTTATCCCTTAGGGTTTTCTCACATCGAAGCAGGGTCCGCTTGCCTGGAATCCGATTGTCATTTAATTCCGTCAGCTGCTTGATCAAGATGGGCACCGGTTGCCTCCAGCTCGTTATGTATTAGGTCGTTGCATATGAAATGGCCGATTTTGACTGAAAACTTAGACAGATAATAACTTTTCTTGAAAGCAATTCTATTAATCAAAATAAGCACTGTTACAATCAGTACACTTGTCCTGACGTGACAGCACATAGCTTAGACATCCCATCTTTGTAAAAATCAGAGCTACGAGAATTAATAAAAGATAAGAAGTCATTTTCAACATGATCTTGATTGTTGAATTTGATTCTTCACAAGCCGATCTAAATGCTTAAAAAAACCGGTAGGGGACAGATCTGAATGTGGCAGAGTTTCGTATCCCAATTCTTCCAGTTTCTGGACAACAATTTTCGAGACGGGCGGACGCGCGTTGTCATAAGCTCACTGATTAGGAGCGTGTTTCAGTTCGACATCTCTGAGGACGTGGCTGGAGCGACATTCATGGCCGCCGGTGGATCAGCACCGGAGTTCTTCACGTCAGTATTTGGCGTGTTTGTCGCACAAAACAACGTGGGAATAGGCACCATTGTCGGTAAGCAACCGCATCTTATTTCGACTTCGATGGCAGTTTCGTCGTTGGTGCACACCTATTCAGACAATATTTAAAATTGGAAGCACCATCTTAGTACTGCAGCTTCGTTACTCTAGCCGTATGCAACTTAAGGATAAGGATAAAGGACGGCGTTATTTAATCCACTTTGGGATGCGCCACACATTCTACTTCTACGGGATGTCGTGGAGGCGTGTTGAATGCGTATTTGGCCATACAATGACTTGCGGTGGCCAGCCGATGTACAAGTCAGTGCTTTATCCTTCCCAGACACGTCTGGTACCAATTCACCGACCCCGGAGGGATGGAAGGCTTGGTTGGCCTGGGCGGGAAATCCGAACCAGGAACCTGGTATCGGGGGCAGGCGAAAGACGGCGCTTCCTCCGACTGCGCAACACGCGCCCGTATGCAGCTAAGCGTTTAAAAATAGCAGGAAAAAATCTTGTCAGAATTACTGCCAAAAATGAATACGACGATTCCAGGTGTTGCTAAAGAAACAGAATGGGTCTATTCAGAACAAACCTTTGCTAAGAAGCTGCTACATTGCTTTAAAAGTCTAGTCTAGAGGTGATGGGATAAAATCAGTCTACGTAGAATAACACCGTATATTTGTTACTTTTTAGTGATGTTAGATCAGTGTTAAAACGGATAGGAAGGCGCTTATGGACGCCAGTAAGAATGTGGTGTTGCCCTGACGCATCTGAAGCGGCTGGATTGCGTCGACAGTTAGTTACTGCTTAAAGCCAACCTCCACTCAAAAGAAACAGCCGTTCCATTTGTTCTGTTTGAATGGATATCACCTTGAAACTCCTTGATTTTCTTCTCCCTCTAATACTGTACGTCATTTATGCAGGCTAACTAGATGTGGGGCGCGTTAGCTGTAATATCATGAAATAGCCATGGCACTCTTAATTCATGATAACCTCATTTCCATGGATCGGTGAGAAATTATAGGCGCCTTGTGATCTGTCTTCAAGCAGTTAGCGAATTCTACCTGTGGCTCCAGTTCCGCTAGGCAATTTTACTGAAACTAAATGATAAAGGGTGAAGGTCGACGTCGGCCATTTCCTTTGCAAGATGTTCAGGCGTTCTACTTCTACGGGTTCGTGGAGGCAATATGAATGCGTGTTTGGCAATTTTGAGTTGTGACTTTTTTGACGGGCACATGTAGCGCAGTCGGAGGAGGTGCCGGTTGTCTCGTACACCCGATTCAAGGTCCCTGATACGAATTTCTCGTCCAGGCCAACTAAACCTTCCATTCCTCCGGGGTCGATGAATTGCTACCAGACTTGTATGGGAAGGAAGAAGCGCTGACATGTTCATCGGCTGGCCACCGCAAGTCATTGAGTAAGTAGGCAAATAGGCATGCAATATAGCCTCTACGACATTCCCCAGAAGCAGAATGCGTGGCACATCCTGGAAAGGGTTGACTAATAAAGAAAGTGAACGTGAAAACATATTATTACAAATTCTATTATCTTGGAAGTGGTTCGTTTCGCCACCTATCTCCAGACGAACCTTTTTGGTTATAACACCTTCCCCGTGGCTCATCAGTGAAGAGAAGGGTGTTAGACGTTTATGATTGTGTAAAATTAGCATCTTACTAACTTAACTTTTGACATTTCAATGTTATTAAACGTCAAATGTAGAAAAAATTGTTTTTATTTTACGTTCAGCTTAATATTTTATATATTTAGTATATTTAATTTTAATTATATTCAGTGCATTTAATTCTTGTTTAAAATTAGGTCAAAATTATGAAGACTTTTAAACTTACAGTATGTTGATCAGTTGACGATCAGCTGACTCTAGTCTTCATTTTTACAAAAATAACTCTACTATGGTACAGTATTCGCTATCAGAACGGATAGTCATATCATACCACAGTATGATTCATTTGCTTTTTTAAGAATGTTAACACGGTGGAGTATTTTCTATCTTAATCTTGTCTTATGGATTTAATTTATTACTTTTAAATCCAAGTGATTGAATTAAATTTTCTGCTCAGTTGGAAAAAATTGAAACTTTTAACTGCATGCAAAAGCACAGTTTTTTAAGCATAAACATACGCATGTGTGAATATTTTGATTACGTAAAGCTAATTTTTAGTAAATCATCAAATTCAGCTTAAAGTTTTAACAAAGTTTAAAGCCTTTTTGCTATTATCTAGCATGTTATATTTATACAGTATTTGTCTATTTTTAAAAAAGCACCTGCCAATGTTATTGACGATAAAATCTCTATTGAATTCGTTATTTACAAAAACTTTGTAAAAATCTCTTAGTTTATCACAAAAATATTTAAATTTTGAGCAAGCATTGGGAATTCTAGGGACTTCTGTGTATATGACGTTTCGATTTACTCCGATGGAAACTTCAGAATCTATGTGTGGGAATCTATCAACTTTGAAATCAAATGAGTCTGTTTTATTATACAACTTGGTTTCTATTTGGTTATTTACAATTTTTAAGCTTAGATCCAGATAACCACATGAGTGCTCTGTGTTATGTGTCTTTTTAAAGGCAAGTATGTTTAGTACACTAATCCAAGAGTGTTATCAATGTTGTTTTCATTAAAGTTATGTACTATAAGTATGACGTCCATGTATCTATTAGGTTGTAACGAATTAAATGGCACTGGCTCGCGCCATTTTTTGGCGCGTCTTTACGCGTTTGATCGAGGACAAACCGTAACATGTGGCACATCATTTAAAAGCGCAATCTTTGCTCTACCGGTGAGTACCAAATTTTCTATGTAAAAGTGGGAAAACTCTAGAGTTTTATTGACTTTTTTGCAGATGGACAAAAGGGTAATCCGAGGCATTTACTTGTATGAATTCAAGCTGGGCACTACAGCTAAGGAGGCGGACGAGAAGATCAACGCCGCATTCGGTCAAGGATGTTCCACAATTCGGACGGCGTATCGTTGGTATCAGAAGTTTCGGAATGGAGATGAGAGCTTGGAAGAACATGAAGGTCGTGGGAGGCGTAGTGATGTTGATGAGGACAAGCTGAGAGATGTGGTAGAGGAGGATCCACACAAAGGTACCAGGGAGATAGCGAAGGTTCTTGGCGTCAGTCACAACACAGCTGCCCGGCATCTGAAGGAAATTGGAAAGACCAAAAAGCTGGAAAGATGGGTGCCTCACAAGCTGTCTGAGGAGCAAAGAAACCGACGATATGAGATCTCGTCCGCACTGCTTCTACGGAACGAAACGGACCCATTCCTTGATCGCATCGTAACCTGTGACGAGAAATGGATAATGTACGACAACAGGCGACGATCGGCACAGTGGGTGGACAGCGATGAGAGCCCCAAGGTTTTTGCGAAGCCGGAATTGCACCAAAAGAAAGTAGTGGTGACAGTATGGTGGTGTTCGCTGGGAATTATTCACCACAGCTTCCTCCCTCCCGGTGAATCCATCACGGCAGAGAAGTACTGCATTGAAATTGAAGAAGTGATGAAAAAGTTGAAGGATATCCGGCCGGCCTTGGTAAACCGAAGGCGAGTTCTCCTTCTGCACGATAATGCTCGCCCCCCATGTAGCACGAATAACGTTGCAGAAATTGAATGAGCTGAGCATTGAAACTCTACCTTATCCTCCGTTTTCTCCCGACCTCTCCCCAACAGACTACCATTTCTTCAAGCATCTTGGCGACTTCCTGGTAGGGAAAATATTCAAATACCAACAGGATGCCGAAAGTGCCTTCGAAGATTTCGTCAATTCCAGAACTTCTGATTTTTATGCTACTGGGATAAAAAAGCTTGCGTCACGTTGGCAAAGATGTGTAGAATCAGAAGGTTTTTATTTCGATTAATAAACTTGCCTACAAGCCGAGATATTAACTGTTTAAATTTACAGTGGTTCAGTGCCATTTATTTCGTTACAACCTAATAAATTGTTTGAATAGCTGATGGCTCTCTAAGATTGCATTCTTGAAATATTCAAATTCAAAAACAGACATGGTTAGATCTTCAAGTAAAGGACTAAAATTACCTCCTTGTGGTGTAAGGTGTACTTCTCCTATTATTTTTATTTTTTTATTGAAGAGGAAGACATTGAATCTGAAAACGAAATGAGTTCATTGGGATCATGAAAGAGGAAAAAGTGGGAAAATGAAATGACCAAGGAAATCCACTAGGCGTTTGATGCTGGTAGCTTCAGGCAGCGCCACTTTCAACATACTCTGTGTCCTGGCGTTCTGCACCCTGTTCTCACGAGAGGTGTTGCATCTCACATGGTGGCCATTGTTCAGGTGAGCTATACACACACTTGCAGATACACGTAGCGTCTACATGCCGCTTGTTCCAAATTCTTGCTGTCCACTTCAGAGACATGACGTTCTACATAATCGCTCTACTGTTTCTGGTGATTTTCTTCGCCGATGAAAGAATATCATGGCACGAAGCACTTACTATGTTCCTTATCTACATCATCTACGGGATATTCATGAAATACAACTCTCAGCTGGAGCGGAAGGTGAAAGGACTTCTCCGGAACAGTGCTGCTAATGCAGAGATGAGCGTAAGTCCTTCAGTAGGATTTACTGCAAAATTGGTAGGGCTAACCACACATTCGGCAATTTCTGAAGGAGAATGGCTGGGTCTGCTGCTCTCTTATAGCTGTCTTTTTTCGGCATCCTATTTATCCTAATGTCCTGTATTTCTGTAGCTTTACATATGTGCCCAAATTCAGTGTTGTTTTTAAAAATTTTCAGCTTGTGCGATGGCGTGTAATTAGAAAACTACTGTTATAAAATTTTATTCAATTTGTTCATAATTTTCTTCTAATTTATTACGCAAACGGATGTTGGGCACGCACTTATGCATTATAAGGCTCCATGTGGTACACATTTCATGTAGAAGGCTGCCCATAGCCGCAGCGAAAGTGCATACTTATAAAAAAGTTCACAGCTTTCGCACTTTCAAGCCAAATTTCCGGAGAGCCGCCAGCAGTTTTGGTACGGGCTTGCACCGATCGACTAGGCGTTATTATTGAGAGCAATTTATGCATTGGAATACCACCATTAGAGCCACTGGATTCAAATAATAGGTCTGATGGGGTGTGTGGAAAGCGCAGGTGGTGTCGTGCCCCGCAGGAGGTCGCTGAATCGGTGGAATAGGAACGCTGCACCCCGGGGCCACGTGTTGAGGAACTAACGGAATCGAGGACTTGCACGCGTTGCTCTTGACTTGCCTGCCACTACGACATAAAAAAACCACTAAGACATAAAACTACGACATATGTAAGTGCATAAGTAGGTCCTTATGTCCGACTAAAGACACGCCTCACACCAATGTAGATAGGCTTTAGTATCTCCCCGTGAAGTTCCTGCGCTGGCTCCGAAAACCTCTCTCCAGCTTCACGTCACTCGCCTGATGCTGTTGAACTGGACGACTCTTTACGGCATGTGCCGTTGCTCTCAATAGATCTTTCCCACCCTCGAGTAAGAGGCTGCGCAATATGATTATAGATACATTCATATCAAGAACACAAGTCCTACAAGTTAAATGTGAACCCCGCCCGATAACACAAGTCCTACGAGTTAAATGCTGAAGCCCGCGATTCCCGAAGCGCAAGCCGCAGCTCGGCCCCTACCCTGAAGCCTGCGCTCACGACGGCGATGACCTGACCTGACAGTGCGGTTACTCCGTCTTCTGCGATCCTGCGCTGCTGTCCTTGTCAACCCATGTTCCTGCGCGATAGTCGGAGCCGAAGTTCAGATGGAGGTGCTTACGACGAGAAAGGCTTAGGCCGGTGGCATACTTCCATCGCCGCGATGCCATCGCGGCGCTGACTTCATGGCCATTCCGCTGCCCGCGGTTGAATAGTCAAAGGCAATTTCGCCACAGCCACCGCAACAGTGGCGGTCGGCATGCGCGGTGGCTTCGCACGCCCAACGCGGGCATGGCATACTTTTTCGCGCCTCGCGCGGTGTTCAGCGTTGGTCCTGGACGGATCGCCGTCGCGATTTTTTGCAGAGCGATGGGAGGTGCGACGAGCACTGAGAAGTTCAAATTCATTCGCGTCGCTCTGCAAAACTCATCGCCGCGATTCCATCGCGGCGACTGAAAGTATGCACGAGGCCTTACGAGCCTGTTGCTCATAGCAGCACCGGAGCAACGAACCGACCGCTCATGATGACGACGAGCGGCTTGCGCGGGAAGGCGTTTATAGTGTGTTGCGGAGCACCTCGCGTCGGGACGCCAATGTGCCCTTGAAGAGTGGTGGCAGAGTCACGACAAGAGGGATTGAAACCATATCATCCTCTCTCACGATATTGCTTCCTGATTAGACTTTGTTTCTCATATGTGACTGGCTATTCTAATTCGAACAACTACGAGAGCAAACACCTATTCTGTGTGCACAACTATAACCAGAATCTGTTACAGGGATATTTTATTCATTTATAGCGTTGGTTAAAGTCTGGCATCAGCGATGCTAAAAAACGACGAACCGAAAAAGCATTTCTAACACAAACGCAACAAATGATGTGTTGTTAATGATGTTCCGTCAGCAGCTAAGTCACGAGGCTTTCCTCTTACGACTTTCTCAGCATCCCATTTAAGAAATACGCCAAAAACTGCTTGGAAATATCACATTCAGATTTGAAATTTTTAAGCATAGAAGCACAGCCTCTTAGGAAATGCTAAACTCAATTAGAATCGTTCACTTTTTTAAGCGACACCCAGAATCATTTTTGATAATAGCTGAAGGATAAAGGATAAAAGACGACGTTAACCAATCCCCTTTGGGATGCGCCACGCATTCTACAACCCGGGATGTCATAGAGGCGATATGAATGCGTATTTGGCCGTACAATGACTTGCGGTGGCCAGCCAATGAGCAAGTCGGCGCTTACCCTTCCCGGAGAAGTCTGATACCAATTCATCGATCCCGGCGGGATGGAAGGCTTGGTTGGCCTGGACGAGAAATCCGAACCAGGAACCTGGTATCGGGTGCACGCGAGAGCCGGCACCTCTTCCGACTGCGCTACACTCGTCCCTGTTAATAATTATTCTGGGCTGCGCATTCTCAGTAATGCCTCGTAATGACCAATTTGATACACTAAAGCCTTGAAGAGTGGCAAAGCGAAAGCTTCGAAGTAAGAACCCAAGTATTCCGAAATTTTAGCTGTGTAGCTACAAGAAAGATGGATTTTGTAAAAAAAAAATTGTAAAATGTGAGCCCGTGATTGGTATTGCTAAAGGCTAGGATGCAAAGCAAGTCGAGTGAGGTCTCGAACTTATTTGCTGATCACGTCAACTCCGATGTGTGGATTTTTCAAAAGTTGATACGTTATAATTGAATGAGAATATCGAATATTGAAAGTTAAGAGGCTGAAATTATTGCAGTCTACCGCACCACTTATCTCGGCGTCAACAAAGCAAAACCAAACTTGTCCTCCTTATTACTGTGAAGGCTCCTGGCTACCTGAAGTCTTCCCGAAAAACTCATTTGATTTGCAGACCCTCTCGGCTCCGTCGAACACCATCGCCGTCCCCCACAGCCGGGAGCATCGTCGATCGATACCTATGATTCACGGTGGTCAACAGGTTCGAAACGGCCTCGCTCAGATGGCGATCGGGAGCGATGACGAGAGCGGTAGGGACTATGTCCTTCATGAATTCGAAGTGTGCAAATGTAGGCGACTTTGGTATGAGTAGAATGATTGAAAGTCTGTGCGTCACTCGTATAACGTTACTTAGCAGGACCTTAATTTCCTAAATTTCAAGGCGATAAAGCATGTGAAGGCTTCTCTTGGTGCACTTCGAAGTTCTTTAACCAAGAAGGCAGGGTAGCATTGAGCTTGTTTTTCCCTTACGTGCACCAGTGCAGCATGCGAGGTTTACTAATTCAGACCCTTTTAGAATTTCTTGCGTTGCATGGGACAAGTTTTGTTGCCCCTAAGGCCTATGGTATACTCCCGTTGCTGCAGCGACGCAGGAGTGCACAGCGACGCGACGGCTCGCAATGCGCGTCGCGAGCCGTCGCCATCACTGAGGCTGACATAGTTCACGCAGTTCTGCAGACGGAGATTTTTGCTGAATTTTAGCGAATCAGCTGACTCAGTGCATTTTTTCCTGGATTCCTTGTTTTCTCGTACGTTTCCTTCGTGATTTCGCGTTTTTTCCGTTTTATCGCCTTCTGATCCGTATGCCGTTGTAGGATTGTTGTTTTCAAAGGTATTTCGTCGATGTCGTGTTTTGCTAGGGGTGTTTCCGTCATGCCTGTGCCCACTCATGCATTTATTTCTTTTCTCTTTCCAACCACAGGCACGGAAACCTACGCTTCTGTGCTCGACATGACACGAGAGGGTTCTCGTGACGTGTCCAGAACGGAATCGCCCCAGTTGAGGCCCAATTTCTCCAAGGCGATGTTTTACTAGGGGCGTTTCCGCTATGCCTGTGCTCACTCATGCGTTTATTTCGTTTCTCATCCCAACCACAGCAGCGAGCCAGCGAGGAAGTTCACACGAGAAAAAATGCGGGAATCGCCACAAAAGTGGGAAGAAACGGTCCATAAAAATATTTCCTCCAAAATGTAGCCATTCAATTGGCACATTTATGTGCCGGATATGTGAAAAGAACCTCCCTGTGACTTGTCCGGCACAGAAATGTGGATTTCCGTGCCGGCGAGAAAGTTCACAGGAGAAAGAAAGCCCGAAATGAGCCTAGCCACAACGGAAACCTTACGAGGAGAACAACAGAGACATAAGGTGACCACCAAAACATCATCAGACGTGTGTTGAAATCACTGTGGTACTGTCACGAACCAAGAAAGTGTCGGAACAAGTGAGCGGAAGTGTATAGAATAGAGCACGGCAAGAACTCCCCCTTCGCTGCCCGTCGCACGGGAGTATGTTCCACTCTCGCCACTCGGAGGTATAACACCCCTCTTCGACCCGTCGCTGGAGCGACGGCGCATCAACTGACAACCGCGCCCCACTGCGCCGTCCGCCGCTGCAGCGAAGGCGCGTCATTGACAGTTGCCCCGCGCCGGTCGCTGGAGCGACGCGGGAGTATACCATAGGCCTAACTAGGGAAGGGTTTCGACCTCCAATGGAACTTCAGGTTGAGGCTAGGATCATTAGAAAGAGCTCGGAATGTTGATTACCAATATGGGTGTCAAAATTGCAAATTGAAACTTCTGAGCGAGTTATGGCCTGCCGAAATCGGGTGGCCTCACCACAGGCTGGCCGTGCGACACAGCTGGCGTGAGATGTGGTGAACCACCGAGTCTCCGTAGGGCGGCATTTATACTTCCGACGCCGAGCGACGCGATGGCATGTATAGTGGCCAAATTGATCGATCCTGTCGCTCGATCAATGTGACCACAATACATGGCGTCGCGTCACTCGGCATCGAATATAAACGGGCCTAAGAAACAACCGCGGGCTACGGCGGTGCTGTAGGGATAGTGCTCCTGCTGGTCAGGTGCGACGGCGTTAGTTCGTATCCCATTGCGCCGCCTTTTTTGCAAATCATAATTTAACTTCGAAATGACCTTTTATTGTGACTTATGACATGTGTCTGATTAATTAGCCGGGAAAGCTACCATGCACGTTTGTAAAAATGCCGAAGGCAAAAAACTGGTATAGTGACATTTTTTTACTCTTTTGCACAAGAGTCCAAACCTAAGGTCACAAAGCGTTTTTTTGCTTTTTTCACATTTTTCTTTGCTTTGTTCCTCGAATGCCTAGATTGTTAAAAACACCTCTACTTGTTCAATATATGATTTGGACCTTAACACATTGACGACAATACGCAGCATTTATGCTGCGTAAGTAAGCGGTCGCGTGGGACAATACGCATCATTTTTGCTGCGCAACTTTTAACTCGATTTTCCTTTAAAGCGAAGCAATTTTGTGTGGGTTTTTTGCAGTGTGCTTATATACTGAATCTGCAAGAAGCCTCAATAGTTGTGGGCAAACAAATGGTTTGGTGGTACTCGTGAAAATTTGGTAGTAAGGCAACGATAACGCCACACCATTACACTTCTATTGGAGGTTGTATAGTAAGAAGACATTTGGTTTCTACAAATGGTGCTGAAGGAATGTTACATATTGAACTTCACTAAAAACGTTTCAAGGAAAGGATAATTGATGAAGGAACGAAAGAACCGCTTCTCACAAAGCAAGTTAACATTGCAGTATGATGCACGCGCACGGAGACACTAATGTTGGCTTCGTCATTTTCATGCGATTTGAACTAGATCTAATATATTCTTTATATGTAATAGAGTGTTTTATGATCTATTAAAAAGCTTTTGTCCAGATTTCTTATGAGGTGCATTTTACTCTCGGTTAGAAAGTCAGTCATGGTGCATAGCAGTCACCATTCCTTCTTATATTCTTATATTCCTTCTTATATTCAAAGTAATATTTACAAGGCTATGAGAATCCAGTGAGAATTCAACATTTGACCCACAACAGTACAAAGAGCAGAGATGTTTCCTTTTTTAGGCAGGCCTCAGCAAAAACTATTTTGCTAAATATTTATTTTTTAGGTATTTATTTTCGGTAGTGGTGCCCAGTAAGTACAAAAAACAAATATAAATACCTATAAAATAAAAACTTGGATTGCACATACTCGTAGAACACTCACATAAGCAAGGTTCCTTCCTTTGCGTAGTTCTGTGCTCTCTGCGTCAGCGGATAAAGAAAGCAGAACAACAGAACGGAAGGTGTAAAAGTGGCAGTGAACCGGAATTCCGATCATGAAACACAAGTTTCGCATATCTCTGTTGAAGGGCCTTCCAAAGCTGTTGTTAGATTTACAATTTTGTTGCATTATTCAGCCCACACTGTTGGCGCGGCAAAAAAGCGTCCCTGTGGGACAATACGCAGCATAAATGATGCGTACGCGCCAGCTGGCTCAGAAATCGATTGTCCCACGCGCGCAACACTACAAAATGTGCGACGTCGTCAATGTGTTAAATAATAGGGTCCAAATCATATATTGAATAGTAAATAAGAATGTCACCATAGCAGTTTTTTGCCTTCAAGCATTTTCACAAACGTGTATGGTAGTTTTTCCGGCTATTTAATCAAACACGTGTCATAATTCAGAACAAAGACCATTTTGAAGATAAATCATGATTTGTAAAAAGAACCGGCTGCAATATGAAACGAACCATCGACGTCGCACCTGACGAGCAGAAGCGCTACCCCTACACCAGCGCCGTAGCTGGTGGGTGTTTCTTACGGAGCCTCGATGACTCACCACTCTCGCACCAGCTGTGTCGCACGTCCAGCCTGTGGTGAGGCCACCCGACTTCGGCAGGTCATAACTCGTTCAATAATTTCATTTGGCAATTTTGACCTTCATATTCGTAATCAGCATTCCGACCTCTTTCGAATGATCCTGGTCTCAACTTGAAGTTCCATGGAAGATTGACGTTGGAATCCTTCCCTATTAAGTAACGTAGGAAGACAGGCTTAACTTTCAGATAACGACGACCATCACCATTCACATCATCAGAAAAAGGAGCACCGAACCGTCATTGTGGAGCCGAAGCAGGACCACATTTTCGTGAAAACGAGTGAGGTCATTTCGGTTTTGACTGTGCCATGAAGTTTCAACGTGTCCGTTTCTTGCTTCAGACAACATGCCCATCAAGACCGTGAGTGCATCGGTTGACGGACGTGGTAATCGCATCACTCCGGTCAACTCGTCCGTCTCCACCCCTCAGGTGCTGCTGTCAGCTTCCGACTCACTTCGCTTATTTCATTTTCCTACTTCAGAATGGGAACGTCAAGCAGGATGAACAGCATGAGAAGGTGATCACAATCCCACCGCTGAATATTGACAAGGTATGTCTAGGATCTATCGCTGCTAATTTTTCTTCTCGAATGATTAAAAAATATATTAAAATTATAAAAAATGAAGTTAAGCCACATGCTTGAGTCGTAGTTCTTCAGTTACTAAAGTACCTTAGGTGGGTGTGCGTAAGAGTAAAAAAGGTAATGAATAAAGGTCGGCTTTTGTCAATTCGATTGTGGAATGCGCCATGCATTCTACTTCCACGGGATATGGTAAACAGAAGTTGCATACCTCTATACTATGTATGGGTGTGCGGCGGATAGTCGATGGTCGAGACAGTGTGTCATTATTTCCAGATAAGTCTGGTACCAATGGCAGCGCGACAGGAGGTACAGCCGCCCCCTGCAGGGGGCGTGGCGTCAGGAGCTACACCGCTGTTCTGCGGACCAGAAACTTTGGTTTTGCGTGGCAAAGGTTTCGTAAGGCAGCCGTTAGACTCCTGGTGAAGTCTAGGGGGTTGGGGTGGGTGAGCAAGGGGGTTGAGAGGAAGATCGCACGTTCCGCAGCAGGGGCGGGTGTACCTCCTGACCGTCCCCTGTACCACCAATTCATCAACCGAAGGGGGAGTGGGCTGGAAGAAAGGCTGAGGATAGGCCATTTGAAGCGTGTCTATAGCTATCTATTTATCTGTCTATTAATGCATGATCTGCACTCTCTACGTACTGGGCGTGTGGTAGTGGAGGTGGAGAAGCAGCTCTTGCACTCCGATTCAAGGTTCTTGGTTCGGACTTGCCGCCTTGGCCAACCAAACCTTTCATCCTTCCGGTATCAGTGAATTGGTTCGTCTGAAGGAAATATCGAAACGAACATTTCTCCTGCTCACTCCATATTTACGAATCTGCCTGTCGTTTCTTCTTTGATGAGGGTGCGTGTAGCACAGTCGGAAGAGGTGCCGGCTTCGTGTGCACCCGACACCAGGTTCTTGGTTCGGATTTCCCGCACAGGCCAACAAAGACTTCCATCCTTCCGGAGTCACTGAATTGGTGACAGTCTTGCCTGGGAAGGATATAGTTGACTTGTTCATCGGTTGGCCACCGCAAGTCATTGTATGGCTAAATACGCATTCTAATCGCCTCCACGACATCCCGTGAAAGTAGAGTGCGTAGCGCATCTCAAAAGGAATTCAGTAACGCTTCCTTTGTTCTTTTTCCTCATTATCCTTCTTCTTTCATCTGACTTACTTTCTTCTTATGTTTTTTGCAATTATTTCTTTCCTTTCTTCATTTTTCAATTGCCAATCGGCCGGCCACCGGAAGTCTTCGAGTTGACCAACAACGCATTGGAATAGCTTCAGCGGCAACCGTATAAGGTGACCGACCATTACCCTTCACCTTAGCCTATGAAGCTCATTCGATGTAGGAGCCAACGCTGATTCCTTACATCCTTCAAAATAGTCTGGGAAAAGTGAGAGCAACTCTGTTCGAGTATCTCATGAAAGACTTATGCAATCATTACATAAAAAATAAGTTTGGAATTTTTTTTTGGTCTAGAGACCACCGCTTTTCTTTTCCTATTTCAGCTCTCGATCACTTCTGGAGAAGAACAACCACTGGATCTATCCTGGCCAGAAACACCACTGAAGCGGTTCATCTTTCTGGTTCTAGCACCAATCACATTCCCGCTATCCATCACTCTTCCGGATGTCCGAAAGCCTGTAAGCCTTGTCTATGAACTGTTTAGACTTCTTGGAGAAATCGCTTTCTGATTAAAATAAAAATGCAGGGGAAGATAAGCTGTCTTCGTGGAGCTTATTTTTCATTTAATTAACTGCTCAGAAAATCGGCCAAGTGCACCTACACAATTTTCGAACCGTCGATAGGAATCGCAAAAAAAAAAAACAAGACGTCCAAAACATCGGAACAATTGAAATTGCATGAAATAAAAATTTAAAAGAAACAAATTAAGAGCGAATTTAATTCGGCGACTAAAACAAGAGGGGCATTATTTCGTTGCCCATAAATTTGAATATACTGATAGAGCTAGTGTAATGTATCTCCGAGCACCTCTGTACGAGCTGATGTAGCACTAAAAAGGAAGGAAATCTCTGCGTTCAAGTATTGCTAGTATCTAGTATTCTTTTAGTAGTAGTATAGTCTAGTATTGCTTCTAGTATGTGCGGTTCAGAAATCAGGGCCTAGAAGGACACCTATTATTTTGGGGGTCACTAAAAGATTCGGATTTGAACTGGGAGCCAACAGCTGACGTTCACCACGTTATTAGACAGAGCACAAAAGCACGTCTTCTGTGTTATATAAAGACCGTCACTGCTGAGAGAACTAGGAGGGGGTTTTCCTCAAAATGGTTCGTCTGTGTTTTCTAATTTAACTAATATGTGCAGCAAAGCCTCTCGATATCATGAGCTACATTGTGGTATTAGTGCATTAGGTTGTAACGAAATAAATGGCACTGAACCACTGTAAATTTAAACAGTTAATATCTCGGCTTGTAGGCAAGTTTATTAATCGAAATAAAAACCTTCTGATTCTACACATCTTTGCCAACGTGACGCAAGCTTTTTTATCCCAGTAGCATAAAAATCAGAAGTTCTGGAATTGACGAAATCTTCGAAGGCACTTTCGGCATCCTGTTGGTATTTGAATATTTTCCCTACCAAGAAGTCGCCAAGATGCTTGAAGAAATGGTAGTCTGTTGGGGAGAGGTCGGGAGAAAACGGAGGATGTGGTAGAGTTTCAATGCTCAGCTCATTCAATTTCTGCAACGTCATTCGTGCTACATGGGGCGAGCATTGTCGTGCAGAAGGAGAACTCGCCTTCGGTATACCAAGGCCGGCCGGATATCCTTCAGCTTTTTCATCATTTCTTCAATTTCAATGCAGTACTTCTCTGCCGTGATGGATTCACCGGGAGGGAGGAAGCTGTGGTGAATAATTTTCACCGGGAGGGAGGAAGCTGTGGTGAATAATTCCCAGCGAACACCACCATACTGTCACCATTACTTTCTTTTGGTGCAATCCCGGCTTCGCAAAAACCATGGGGCTCTCATCGCTGTCCACCCACTGTGCCGATCGTCGCCTGTTGTCGTACATTATCCATTTCTCGTCACAGGTTACGATGCGATCAAGGAATGGGTCCGTTTCGTTCCGTAGAAGCGGTGCGGACGAGATCTCATATCGTCGGTTTCTTTGCTCTTCAGACAGCTCTTGAGGCACCCATCTTTCCAGCTTTTTGGTCTTTCCAATTTCCTTCAGATACCGGGCAGCTGTGTTGTGACTGACGCCAAGAACCTTCGCTATCTCCCTGGTGCCTTTGTGTGGATCCTCCTCTACCACATCTCTCAGCTTGTCCTCATCAACATCACTATGCCTCCCACGACCTTCATGTTCTTCCAAGCTCTCATTTCCATTCCGGAACTTCTGATACCAACGATACGCCGTCCGAATTGTGGAACATCCTTGAACGAATGCGGCGTTGATCTTCTCGTCCGCCTCCTTAGCTGTAGTGCCCAGCTTGAATTCATACAAGTAAATGCCTCGGATTACCCTTTTGTCCATCTGCAAAAAAGTCAATAAAACTCTAAAGTTTTCCCACTTTTACATAGAAAATTTGGTACTCACCGGTAGAGCAAAGCTAGCGCTTCTAAATGACATGCCACATGTTCCGGTTTGTTCTTGATCAAACGCGTAAAGACGCGCCAAAAAATGGCGCGAGCCAGTGCCATTTTTAAGCCAGTGCCATTTATTTACAACCTAATAGAATTGAAGGTTTGTAAAGTTAAGAGATACTGTAGAACCATACTCTAGAAATCACCAACAGAGCACCGGCCGAGCAAATGCCAGCCAATCAGAACTGTACAAGCCTTATCTGAATGACACGCCAATTTGATGCGAGCTGACTGACTGACTGGAGCGCTCCCAGCGCCCAGTGCTGCCCATTTTCGCGACATTTACCAAACAGTTGCTTATAGAATTCGAAGTCAGGTTTCTCTATTATGTTTCGAAAATTTAACATAACTTTTAGTCATGGAGAGCCTGGTTTGTCGTTACGTTCATCGGCTCTGTACTGTGGATTGCGCTGTTCTCCTACCTAATGGTCTGGTGGGCAAATACGATAGGAGAAACCTTCGGTATTCCGACAGAGGTCAGCCCCTCGAAATATGCTTGACAAGTCGGAATTGTATTTTTGTGATTTTTTTTCAGATTATGGGCCTAACTATACTTGCCGCAGGTACGAGTATTCCGGACCTTATAACCAGGTCTGTTGAGAATGCCATCGTTTGAAGTGACGTTATGAGCTAGCCGTAGAGAGAGTTTTTCAATCCACTTTGAATGAGGTCTTATTGCCAAAGAGTTGAAAAGCGTTGACAGATGTGTAAATTAATGTAAATATCCAGCTTACATACATCAAAATCTAAAATATTTTGACGTTATCGGAACGGGAAGAAAGAGTAGCGTGGAGGCATCTGCTGGACAACTCGGTTGGAAGCAATAACTGCAGGAGTTAGGACAGAGATTCAGATGTAAAATGAGAGTAAGAAATTCAAAGCTAAAGATGTAAGAACGATTAAGTTTTTTCGTCAAATGCAAATCGGCTTCCAGACTAATTATGGGTGTGCAGCAGCTTTTGGAACTGCATCACGGTTCCATTTACTTTGGTGGTTTTTTTATTAATTACCTTTAATTTTATATACATTACACACAATTCATTTTATATTTTTATTAAACCCAACAATAATCACACCACATTCATACTCTACACAACTACAATCGACCATGAGTAAAGAGTTTGTTCCTTTCACCTTTCCTTTCCCTTCCTATTTCCATTTCCCTTATCGTTACCTTTCCTACGGCTCCAGGACCTAACTCCAACGCGACGTCGCGCGCTAGCCGCGTGCGACGTCGTGGCGCTGAAACGCGGACATGCACTCGGTGACGCATGGTTAGCCGTGGAGCACGAAATGTTCTCAGTGCTTAAGCTCCCAGACTGTCCTTCGGTTGATATGCTGTCTTGTGTCGTTTCGTGCGGGTATTCCTTGTTCCATTCTAGTTGATGTCCGTCCGTACTCCTGATATTAGCCTATGTTCATTCTGTTCTGGCTTTGAAAACGCGCCGATATTGCTCCATTTCTAGTGTTCTACCAACTCTTCTTGTCGTCTTGAACAGAAACTCCACCGGGACCGCAGGCAATGACTAGAAGCAAACCTCCAGTAACAGACATTGTTTGGAAGAAGTCGTAGTTCATGAAATCGCGGTAGAATCGGTCAACCGGAACACTCCACCAGGCATTTAGCCACGAATTCAGGCCAAACAACCGAATAGAAGCATGGCGTATGGTATTATGCAACGCACACTACCATAATTGGGGCGAATCCTACGACGATCTCAATTATCTGCAAAAAACTCATCTCGAAATGGAGAAGAGAAGTGAACATGAAGATTAGTAAAACTCGTCCAGCAAGCAGCATATAAGATTTTGGTTTGTTAGAATCTTCCGTGGTTGGCACACCAGCGAACAACTATGCTTTTCCTCTTGAGTTTCCGCCAGCAACAGGTCTAGTCCACTGCCGACAACAACATTTCTAGCAAGGAACTTAAGATCCCACGGAATGTGTTAAGCAACAGTCTGCAGTAGGACAATTGATCCGAGAATAGCTCAGGCGACAGTGACCTTTTTCCGTAGTATAACCATAATCACGGGTAAAAATTGTAGGAAGAAGTTGTAGATGGCAAATACTGACGCTGGAAACCATCCACATGGCCAGGATTCCTGTATAAACTGTCGCTGATCGTCCCATTATAATCACATTCATATACCATCTCCAAGAAACGTTTAAATGAGGCAAAGGCATGCCGCATGTCCCTGTAGGAAGCGTTTCTAGCCGTCGGAAGCATCGGACTGCGACAACTCGTCCAATTTCGTCGCACACCGTGCGCGACTCCAGAGGGGTTCGCGCGGCGTTGGAGTTATGTCTGCCCCCGCTTTCCTACCCGTATAGGCTCCCTAGTGGGTCCGCTAGTGAAGTCACAAGTTGGAGGTTCCGACGACCGCTGATCGAGAAGGCGGGCGGAAGCTCTCAACTATAGACGAAGAGGTGAGCACCAATCCGCGATGCAGAGGAGAAGCCGATCCCCCCTTCAGCACCATGCCTCCGCTTTTATCCGTAAAAAAGTGGGCGGAGTTGGGATTGAACGTCATGATCCGCAAGGGTTACGACAGCAGCTAGCATTAGGAGCAAATAAAAGTGAAACATGTAGGAATTCACATTTCTATTAGGTTGTTCCACACGGAAGGTCGCGTACATTACGGCCTTCTTTTCACAGTTACTCGCCTCGGTTGTAAGCTCATCTAAGGTTAGTTTTTCGTGGCGTTTCATCCTCTATATTTCCTATCTTTCCTACATCATTCCCTCATCCTTTCTAAAATTATAGCCTTCAGACTACAATGGACCAGAAAATGATTGTGCTCGCGTGCCTGCTCTACGACTTCAAATTGAGGAAATCCGCAGTGTAATCGCATCGTTCATTGGTAGCTGCACTTGACGAAGATGTCGTTTCCAAAAGACAATGCGAGCGGTGATTTCAACGTCTCGCTTCTGGCGACAAGAGTCTTGAAGTTGAAGAGCACGGAGGACAGACGCCTATCCTGGAGAGCGACCTTGAAGCTGACCCGACCAGATCGACCAGAGAGCTTGCAGTAGAGTCGTTGGCTCCCAATTCTACACCAAATCCTGCTCCAAATCTCGGTCCAAATCGAGTTGACACGTTCTCTACCAACTTGCTGCATGATAATGCAAGGCCTCATGTCGAACAAGCCGCTCAGTGGAAAATCGAGGAACTTGGTTAAACCGTGTTGCCTCATTCGCTGTACAGCACTGACATTGCCTCATCCGACCACCACATGTTCCTTGGCTGGGAAGAAGTTCGCCACCACGACGAAATCCGGATTTGGGTAACCAACTTCCTCAATTCGCGGCCAGCTCATTTCTTTAAAGACGAGATCCAATCTTTGCGTGTACGTTGGAGAAAGGTTGTTGATAATTGTGGAGAATACGGGGTGTCTCAAAAAATGTATACACTGTTTGAAAGGTGATAACTTTATTCATAGTAAAGGTAGTAAAGAAGTTAAGGTCTTATATAAAAGCATAAGGAAATTTTTTGGGAGGCATGGGATGCGCCATGCACTTGTCTGAAATTTTCCATTTTACACTCGATTGATTGTGTTTCGCTTGAATACATGCCATAATTTTTCACAAATTGGCCGTTTCTATTGATTTGTGTTAACGTTCAAAACATAAAAACACATTACTGTTTGCAAAAAATGCAGCTTAACCTTAAAATCCAATTACTGTTTGAAAGGTTTTAACATTGCTGCTGGTCAAGTTTTAGGATGTTTGAGACTCATATGCAAGCGCCGGGTGACTAGATTACAGCGGCGTGTAAATAGTCAAGATTGCGCCATGCCCCGCCTGAAACCTTGCATTTCAGACTCGATTGATTGTGTATGGGCTGAATGCCTGTTATAATCTTGTTACTACTTCGCCACTTCAACCTGTACTGTGCTTCTTTTAACGTTTTTCGTCGTCCAGTAGCCGCAGTTATGCCAACTAACCTCTCCATTCAGCTTAAATGTCGCTTCATTCGTCCACAGAATGCGTCTTGTAAAATGCGGTTCCTGCTCACATTTAAATCGTTCAATCAATAAACTCGCATGTAACTGTCTTTCACAAGGTTTTCAAGTTCAAAACGTTAAAAGAAGCACAGCACAGGTTAATGTGACCAAGTAGCAACAAGATTGTAACAAGCATTCAGCCCATGCACAATCAATCGAGTCTGGAATGGAAGGTTTCAGACAGGAGCATGGAGCAATCTTGACTTTTTGCACGCCACAGTAATCCCGTTACCCTGCACTTTCACGTAAGTCTTAAATATCTCCAAATGCTTTAGCAGCAGCAATGTTACAACCCTTCATATAGTACCTTTATTTTTTAGACCACTCTCCATTTTTCGCAAGCTACAGCGTGTAATTAAGTTTTGAACTTTAACATAAGCACAAATCAATCGAAACGGCTATTTTGTGAAGAAATTATAGCATGTATTCAAGCGAAACACAATCAATCGAGCGTAAAATGGAAAATTTTCAGACGAGTACGTGTCGCATTACATGCCTAACATATGTTAGAAAATTTCTATTTTCTAAAGCTTTTATATAAGACCTTAACTTCTTTACTACCTTTACTATGAACAAAGTTATCGCCTTTCAAACAGTGTATACATTTTTTGAGACACCTTGTTATTAGCGAATTAAGTTTGGTTTTGATGGCTTTCTATAAATTTAACTTTTCGGTCTAAAGCGACATTCGGTGTGGGGCACCCTAATATTAAGTTTGGTCCAGCTCGCGTTAACGTTGATAGAATATTTTGTCTCTTAATTTCGACTTCTAATAATTTAGGAACGACTTTTTTAAGCCATACATAAGCTGGGGCGTGTGTAGCGCAGTCGGAGGAGGCGCGACTACCGCGTGCCCCCGATACCAGGTTCCTGAATCGGATTTCCCGCCCACGCCAACCAAGCCTTCCATCCCTCCGGGGTCGGTGAATTGGTACCAGACTTGTCTGGGAAGGATAAAGCGCTGACTTATTCATCGGCTGGCCATCGCAAGTCATTGTATGGCCAAATACGAATTCATGTCGCCTCCACGAAATCCCTAGAAGTAGAATCCGCTGGCGCATCCCAGAAGGGATTGATTAACGCCGTCCTTTATCCTTTATACATAAGCTGAATCGATAATTGGTATTTGGGGTCTTCATCATGTTCATTGGTATGTACAATATTGACTGAATTTTATGCACATATTTGCAGTGTCATCGTGGCTAGAAAAGGCCTTGGGGATATGGCCGTATCGAGCTCGATTGGGAGCAATTTATTCGACATCTGTGTTGGGTAAGTCTATCCGATGTCGCTTGGATCGCCGCATTCGCCCTTGCTAGCTCTTACTAGAAACGCCTTACGCGTTTCTAATTTATACCCACCAATAATGGTTACAAGGAGCATTTATTAATTTTGCGTGTACTTATTAGAGCTAAGAGGTGTTTAAGTGCATCTGTTTCCCGTTATAAGTTCTTATTAATTGCAGTTATTACAGGCTTCCTATCCCGTGGATGCTCTATTTTATTGCCGCTTTATTTCGAGTGTCCAAAGGTGCTTTTCCAACAGGTAATAAATTTCGTCCTCCGCATTGAATTCGGGGCGCAAATAGGTGTAAAGTAGATTTCATATTAATCTACTTAACAAAGAATCCTAAGTTGTTCAAGAGTGGTGAAAATAGTACCCAACTCGCTTGATTTCGCATTTGAGAAACCAGCCTAGGTGTTGATGTTCCTATGTCCCATATTGAGATATGTTGCAGTGGCAGTGATTTCCAATGGACTCATCTGCAGTGTAGGAATGCTGTTTGTGATGTTGATATTCCTTGTGGTCGCAATTGCTCTGTCAAAGTGGAGGATGGACAAGATCTTCGGTATGGTGTTATATGCACAAAGGCCAAGTACCGGTGTAATAATATTATATTTGCTGTGATGGGAGCCTTACTTGATTTTTCGCTTATTATTTATTTATTTATTTATTTATTACAATGCACATATTTGTGCCCCATAAATAATATATATGCAGATATAGATATCTAGATATATAGGCAGTGAGTCGTTATAATCGCGAGAACAGTCGAGCAATATGGATATAGATAGTGTCGTCGTTATAGTCCGCGAGAATAATTGAACACTATCGATATAAATATCGGAGCCCATGAGCGTAATGGAGCAATGTCGGGAACGTCCGAAGAATTGTTATTATTTATCTTTATAATAGGATGCTAGCGTTAAGTAATAATAATAAGGTAGCCCGTCTCGAGTATTGAGCTAGAAACGGTATAATCATTGTAGCCTATCGTCTTCTTCTAGTGATTTCTTATTTTCTTCGTGTGGACTATAGATTTATTTTTTTGTTTATTTATTTATTACAAGGCACGGATCATAATCACATGCGGTAAGATAACAATAACACATGCGGTAAGGTAACAATAACAGATTAAAATTAGATATAACGAGCTGGGTGATTTAGCAGCGAAAAAACAAAACGAAACAAGCCTAACGTAACCTTAATGTGATTAGATGTTTGAAAGAAGACAGAGGTATGTTAACCATGTTCTCATTCTCAGCAAGTAGGGCGTTGAGCTCCCTGATGCTCATATAAATGAGGAAACTTGACCTCAGTTTCGATCTTGGGATTTGCAGATAGAGTCTTAGATGCCCTTTTCGAAAGCGTCCAGTTTAAAGTGAAGACAGCCTAGTCCTAAATGTTGATCAATATTAAACTTCCGAGAAGTCCATGGTGTCTACGTCTATCTTCAGGTTATTTTTCTTTCAGGCTTGGTGATGGTTGTGTCCTATCTGGGATTCTGCGTGTTCAGTGTGTTCTTGGAAACGGGTCAGATTGTATGCCCGTTAAGGATTTCGTCAGAACTCTGCTGAGGCTTCAGATTATTTGTGACGACTGCAGGCATATCAAGAATTGCACACTGTTGCACACGGATATTTGGCGATGTCTACAAAGTGTACGAGAAACAATTCGCTCAACTTTACTCGTGCTCTCGCACTGTACTACTTCTCAACTGTGTTTGAAACCGTCGAGACTTAGTAACTGCTATCGGCTGGAGTTGTTCCACGCATTTGGTTGGCTGTCTCATTTTGAGAGGATTTTTCGCATTTTTCCGGAATTTTATCCAGTAATACTCAGCTCTTGTTCAATTCTAATGCTGTCGCTTTTCACCACTAACTTCAACAATGCATTGTGACTGCACTTATTGCAATTTTAACGTACTCAGGGCATTAACTGTAGTCTACGTCGGACTGGTCATGCAATAATTGTTTAGCTTTCCATATTTTTAAGCTTAAGGTTGTGGTTATCAATGAACGATGTTCCGACCTTGACAGTTGGTCTTCCATTTTAATACATGTTTCAAGCAAGCATTCTGCAACTGTTGTTAACTTTGCATGTATACCTTCAGCGAATTGTGTGCTCCCATAGTGCTACCCACTACATGCGATCTCATCCCTTAGCGTGGTTCTACGATTGTGAATAGGGAAAATGAAGATTTCATTCTGTGAATGTGCAAAGCGAACAATGGGATTCGGTTCAACATGAGAGGGAATTGTTATTGAAATATTAGGTTGTTGTGGAAGTTTCCACCATTTTTTGAATGTGCTTTTTTCCCACTAACACTACCTTATAGCAACCTTCTTTTGTCCACGTAAAGACGTCAGGTATGCATAAATTTACTATTATTGCCGGCTCACTCTCGCGTAACTCCTTCTAGCAAAATGGAGCTTTCAAAGGAGTACATCCGAGGTCTCCTATTGTCTAACTTCAAATTTGGTGAGTCAGCAGCCGCTTCCTGTCGTCGCATCAACGGTGCATTTGGAGAGGGCATAGTGTCCGATCGCACTGCACGAGAATGGTTCGCTCGCCTTCGCAATGGTGAGTTTAACTGCCGGCTGACAGTACGTCAACATCAAGAGGAGCAGACACTGGGTTGACAAGGGTGACCAGCCTGAGCCACAGCGAAAGGAGGGTCCTCACCCGTCGAAGATCATGCTTTCTGTTTGATGGGATTACAAAGGTGTCATCTACTACGAGCCGCTGACCCGTCTTTAACAGCGGACTTGTACTGTCAGCAGCTGGATAGACAGACCGCCAAGATCACAGAAGAGCGTCCGAATCGTGGCACAATCCGATTCTTGCACGACAATGCCCGACCACACATTGCAAGAATGACTCGCTAAGAGCTTCTCGACCTAGGATGGGAAATGCTGCCTCTCCCACCCCACAGCCCAGATATTGCTCCAACAGACTACCACGTTTTCCTGTTTCTATCCAATGCCATGCAAGGAAAAACGTCGATGACGGGGACGACATGGAACGCTGGCTGGCTGGCCTTTTCGAATCAAAGCCAGAAAAGTTCTACGTCGACGGGATCGGGAGTATGCCTAAAGGTGGAGAAGAGCGGTAGAACACGATGGCGGTTAATACGTTTTTTGACGTGTCTCGCTTGGTGTCTTGAAAATGGCGAGAACTTCTGCAACAATCTAAAATTACCGCCATCGCCATCTTGAGCCGACCAAAACGTGTGCACGGTCGAACTTTATTTAATTAATTTATTTATTTCGTGGCGCGACTCACTAAAACGTACGCATAGTATGATATAAACAAGCGAAACCAACTGCAAAGAACCAAAAACATGCAAGTGAGAACTGAATAACCTAAGAAAGTTCAGCTCGAATGAGCAGGTGCTTAAAGTGCGAGACGGGCATATCATGAAAATTCTCATTGTCACCGATAAAAAGGTTTATATTGTTGCATACAGGGTGCGCATTAATTATGGCCTCAAAAATCGAAGTGCCATAGCAACACAAGCAATTCAAAGCGGAGGAAAACATTTCGCAGTCTTTATTAGGGTCCTTGACGATCAAAAATTACAAGCTTCATTCGAAGAGCACTCCTCTTGCGCTCAAGCATATTCCTTACTGATCTTCATTCCTGCGTCGACGAGCACCAGTGGCGTCCTCCAATAGAGGTTATCTCACCCCAAACCATAACAGAGCTCGGATGTCCAGTTATCCCGATGACTTTTTCTCTAAAAATGACCTGCTTCTTATCTGCTGCGAGGACCCGATCGTGTTGTGGAATCACAACAGGTTCTATTGTTAACATTTTCTCGTCACTGAAAACGATGCTCCGGTGCATGCCACCTCCGACGCCTTCGCGACTTGTCTGAGAAGCTGATTACGTGCAAGAGAGGGGCACATTGAATGAAGATTGTAAATTTTGATTGTTAAGGACCTTAATGAAGATTGCGAAGTGTTCTTCTCAGTTTTGAATTGTTTCTGTTACTATGACACTTGGATTATTTGAGCCCCATTATTAATGCGCACCCTCAAGAGGCAAAAGAATAAAGGGCCGGCGTTAGCAAATCTCCTTGAGACGCTCTCTACTTTTACTGAATGTCGTGGAGGCAATGTGGATGTGTATATGTCCCACTTCGGTGGAGGTGCCGGTTGTACCCGATACCACGTTCCTGGTTGGGATTTCCAGCTTGGGCCATCCAAGCCTTCCATCCCTCTTAGGTCGGCGAATTGTTACCGGATTTTTCTGACAAGGATAGAACACTGACTTGCACATTGGCCAACGGAAGTCATTGTATGGCCAAATACGACAGCCCGTAGAATAAGAATGCGTGGCGCATTCCAGAAGGGGTTGAGTATCGCCGTCCTCTACCCTTTTATTCTTTACTTGACCTACATGCTGTAACCAGCAGATTGATAGTGAACGCTTTATTTCCACATGCAAGGTGTTAGTTCAGCAACCCCGGAAGGCAGGATGGACTGCTTGACCCAGAATCTTGAATGGGAGTGTGCGCAAAAGTTGGCTCCTCCGACTGCACCATCACCCGCCCAAAAAAATATATTACTACATGATCAGCAATGGAGAAAGCTGGAATTTGCTCATAACTACAGACGACACACTTCGAAACTGCTGACTGCTAGAAAAAGAGCGCACGCCGAAGAAGATTTAAGGTGGGATGAGTCCATGGTGCATAGTATACTTATGCTGTACGCGCATGTTCCATTTCCATGTCAAATTGGAAGTTTTTCAAACCAAATAGACACTCTTCCATAGATGTCTTGAAATCACAAGACTTTGAATAGCTTTTTCAAAATGAGCGTCTTTCAGGCCAACTTTCTTTTCCTTTTTCTAACTTTTTCTTTCACACTGGCATGAAATCCGCTAGGAAATATATATTCATATCAATTTGTCTAGCTCAAGTTGCGAGCTTCCACAGGATGTGATGTGATCTAGTTTCTCTCGATAGCCTTCCTGGAAGAAATGCTATCGCTATCCTCAAGACCAACGTTTTTGCGAAACTGTACCTCGCAACGCATGCAATCTCAAATTCGACATAATCCTCCTGGTCGCATTTGTACGCTGCGCATGTATACGGCCTCCTGCCGGGACCGCTCTTAAGCTGGAATTATTTTGGTCATAGCAACAGACGAAGATGCGTTTGAACGCTGCTGATTGCTAATGAAAGATCACACGTTCTCGTGATAATCGGGAAAAAAGAACGTAGCAAAGAAAAGGCAAACGTACTAATGAAGCATAGGCTCATACAAAGTACCCTAGGATGTGATCCACCTACCACACCTGCACTAAATTTGGCCACGTTTAGGAGTTCCTTCCCCTGCTCAGTCTGTGCTCTTCACGGCGTCCACGGATTTTTTTTTTCGCACGCGCCCTCTGCTTCATTAGTACCAGGGTAAATTACCTCAGTATTCGAATGTGATAAAAGCAGTTAGTGTTAAAGAACAAGAAAACTGAATTTAGTATGTCACGACAACATCGAAGAGAGATGGTACATTTTAAGATAAATTCGGGAGGAAATATTTACCGCATCTTTTGCTTCTTCCACCATACTTTTTGTGAGCTCGCGTGCAATTTCCTTCAAAGGCTTTTCGTTAGGGTAAGTTCTGCAAATCGTTCATATTTAAGATTAGAATAATATTCTTCGCAACACAAACACAGACCCTCTTTTGTGAAGGTAGATGTAGTCGCCTTCATTATCTGGTTTGTTACCAAGGAAACCGTAGTCTTCAGCTAGTGGTTCGTAGTTCTCAATGTATTCCTGCAATTTACATTCGCTTCTCACTGCGTGCTGCTGGGTTTGGTTTAAGAAACAGTAAAAGAATGAAGCCTCCGATTTCACAGGTGGCGACGTCCTTTCCTCCACTTGCTGGCACTAGACATTCGAGTACAGGCGAGAGGCCCCTGTGACGGGCCGGCCTACGAGCAACCCATGTCACATCATAGGCGTGATGTCGTTATTTGAGTATCGATAGTGCTACGGCGTCCGCGGGAGCCTATGTGCACTCGCAAAGCCTGGCGAGTGTGAGAAGCATGCGAGGGAGGGATCGGGGTGGAGGAGGCAACTGAGCTTGTCCGAAAGTCCGTAATGTAAGCAGTACTCATATGGTAACGCTGAATGTAGGTACTTTGACGGGCCACTCAAAGGAGTTGGCAGAAGACTGGAGCGACTACAAGTCGATTCATGTGCGGTACAGGAGACGAGGTGGTCCTGCTGTTAGCCGAAGGACATAGACCTCGAGATTCAAGGCCATTCTGTGCGGTAGTCCGAGGACCACCAGCGGAGTTGGTGGAGTTGTCTCCGAACATTTGCGAGACGCGATTACAAGCGTCGAACGTTTTAATGACCGCTTGATGAAGGTCGCACTTGCTGTTGAACAGCGTATCTATTATTTCTTCTCTGCGTACACTCCGCAATCAGACTGCCTTAAGAGAGGCAAGGAGGAGTTTTGGGCCCTGCTTGATGAAGAGACAGCAGAGTACCGTCAGAAGACGCTGTCGCATATGACCTCTAAGGTCATGTAGGGATTGCGGAAGATGGTTACAGCTGTCACGCCGGTTTTGGGTATGGAGCACATCCAATCTTGCGTCTTTCTATTCTATAGCGAGAAAACCAAGACACAGATCGACTTCATCCTTGTTAAGCATCGCGATCGATGGCCGGTCACAGATGCGAAGGTTGTGCCGTACGAGACTGTCGCCACTCAGCACCCCGCTGATGTGCACTCTCTAACTCGGCCCTGCGATGCTGAGGCATGTCGAGCGATGCGGTCCACCGAGAATCAGGTGGTGGAAGGAAACCGCTGCAGCTATAATTTTCGCGTTCGGTTACCGACAGTCACAATTGTTTTTGGAACCTAGAAGAAGGCTACCGACGCGATAGTCAAGCTGCAAGTTCGGTGTTCGGTGTCACTGCGAAGCTTGGACTACGCAAAGTCGACAAGCTTTCATGGCTGTGTACGGACGATACGGAAGCAAATGTTCGAGAAAAGAAATCGCTTATCATGTGTTTCTGGGCGAAAAAAAACACCCGAAAACTGGCGTAGGTGCTAAGAAGCGAGAAAGGGTGGAGCAAAGAGTGCCGTAGCTGTTGCGAAAGCCACTCATTACAGTGACGTCAACGAAAAGCACGAGTCGCGTGATGGTGAGCAGCATCTCTACCGGCTCGCAAAGAATCGCCATTGCAGACCAAGGGCATCGAGAAGTTTCTCGGCATCAATGGTGAGAACGGCCATCTACTGACCAGCCCAAAACGGCTATGGTACAATGGTATGACTACTTTGAGAGTGTCTCGACAGTAGAGTTTGACCATCTGTTTATCGCTTGCGTCCCTTCTACTCACGGTTCTGCGCAGAAGAAGGAAACAGAAGCGGCTTTGAAGAAGTATAGAAGATGGTCGTAGAGCTGTCGTGCCAAGATTAATATCAGACGTTTATTCGGCTTACGTTTAGGCGCAGCCGCTTCTTCAGAGCCTGGAAAAGGCAATGGGAGTCAGAGAAATTACCATCCGAGAGCTATTTCAGGTTTTGGCCATCTCAGAGGCAAAAGGGAGGAAGAGATGAACCGTGATAAATGCAGTCCAACTGACCTTACTTAAACAGCCAAAAGGTTGTTGAGGCATCCTTCGGATGCAGACAAATGTTGGTGAATGCGGTCCTACCATCGGGTCGGCCACAGAGGTCAGCAAATGGAGCCAACTCATGGGTAACGGCCGCCCGTTCCTCCTTCCTATTGATTGCGGGGATCTTAAACGCAATTCACAGCGCCGCCTTGCGCGCTGCGATGGCGATTTAGTGAGCTAGGATTGTCACCTCCACTCCAACGATGACTTCGCAGCCTGTGATCCACCAAGGGTGTGGTGACTTTGCAACTATTGAGCCCACACACATGCTCCTTCGCCCTAACCCAAAGTTGTCTGCTGGACTTACCAATGTATTCCTCCTTGCATTCAATGCAAGTTATGAGGTATGCTGCTCCTGAAACCCTGCAGTCGCCTTCACTGCCGAATGGGCAGACCATGCAGGAGGGCGTTTCACATGCGCAGTCATAAAGACAGCTCCTCACCAGTTGCGCCTTGATATTAGCCGTGGGTACCTCAATGACCCCAACGATATCAGCTAGGTCAGTATTACTGTGCGCTGATAGCATCCGAGATAAAAGGTACCGAGAAGGGACTTGGCCATGCAATTGTGCCCTGTGTATGAGTGCTACTGCCCGTGGTTTACGGCCTTTGGGCATGTTGTGGGCAACATACCCATTGGATAAGGCAATGCGAGATGCCACCTCATTAGATGAGGACCGCTGTTCGGGGACACAAGGGTAGATGTTTGGAACCTATTTCGGACAATTGCCTTCTTAGTACTGTATGGGTGTGCGGAACGGTAGTGCACAATGATGCTCTTATTGCTTTCGGTACCACCTAGTTTGGAAGGTGCAAAAAAGCCCTCTGAGCCGTCTCCTGTACTCGCACGCTAGTTGCTCGTAACGTGCACCACAATGGCCCTAGAAATACCCGCGCAATGCTAGTATGGCGTGTTGCAGGCAATTTAACCGCGGGAAGTAGGGTACAAGTAACTTGTTCTGAACGTATAGAGGAACAAGTAAGTTAATTCGCAGCCTTTAAGCTTCAAGTATCTTACCTGAAGTTTCCGAGACGGTGACCAATTGCTTATTTTCATCCTTTCGCGTCCTATGCAAGTTACTGCTTGCAAGCTTAAAGGCTGCCAAGTAATTTACGCACAAGCTGCCGTTTAACTTGCGCATTTTTACGTAATTTACGTTCAAACCTTCCACGCCTTAAAGGGCCCTTTAGACCCTCTAAGCAACTTACATAGGTCATCTAAAAGATAACAATAAAGATAAAAGATAAAAGTAACTGATTTCCTAGAATTTCAGGCCCAAGTTGTTCAATTTGGAGCTAGTACAGAAATTTCTGAGTCTCTAGAGAGACGATTTCCAACGTTGAAAGACGGTAGCCAGTACCGCGCTCAAAGCCAGGCAAAGCAATGAGCTTTGACGACATAGCGGCCGACCTATGGAAGTTGAGTTGCTGGATTCCTACTTAGTGGCCGAAGTTTTTCAACCAGGTTGTTGCAGAAAAGAAGGTACCTGGTAGTGGCAAGAAAGCACGACGATCCTGATTTGGAAGAAGATGGGCAATCCTCCGGACAGCACGAATTACCGTCCAATTCACATGCTCTCTGTCAGCATGAAATCGCGATATCGTCCAGCTTTCCGCCTATCAATATGGTTTCGTAGCGGGCTGTGGCACCATCGATGCATGCATGCTGTTCGTCTTCTGGTGGAGAGACATCGCGAGAAGCAGAAACCGCTGCACCTAGCTTTTATCGACTTAGAAAAAGCATGTATACCGTGTGAGTTCATATGGTACGCATTATGACAACGCTGTGTTCCCGAAGAGCTTATTGAGTGGGTGCGCATACATTACTCTTTTCCAAAGAGTACAGTGCGAGTTCCATCCGACACATCAGCGGAGTTTCCTATCTCCATCGGTGTTCACCAAGGCTCTGCGCTTTCCCCGCTTTTCTTCATTGTGGATGCCACTTCGAGTGACCTTGGAAAGGACCCCTGGATACTACTGTATGCAGATGACGTAATGCTTGTAAGGGAAGAGAGAACGAACTCGAACGACAAGTGCCAAGCTTTGATGCTACCGTTTAGCGATGTTTGGGCTCAAGCTAAATGTAAAAAAAAATCCGAGTACTTGGCGACAGAAGTGAACGAGGCCGGGTCCGTTGAGATCAATGACACTGCGCTCGCACAGACGACAAACGTTAAGTACGCTGGTTCTGTAATCGCGTCTGACGGTAGTCTGACGTTCGAGGTGAACTCGCGCGTGCGCGCAAAGTGGTCCGAATGGCGCTCGATGACAGGCGTTTTATGCGACAGGAAGATACCGGAACGCCTTAAATCGAAGATCTATGGAACCATCGTCCGACCAGTAGCGATGTATGGAGTTGAGTGCTGGCCTACAACCAAGGAGGTTGAGACTCGCCTCAGCGTAATGGAAACGAAAATGCTGCGATGGAAGGCGGGTATTACGCGTCCGGACCGTATTCTCAGCGGTGAAATAAATCAAAGGTTTGGTGTCGCTCCAATTGCTGACAAGTTACGTGAATCTCGCCTTCGGTGGTGCGGCCACGTTGCTCGTGCGAGTATCGACACTGTTCGGAAGATTGGCCTCAAGATAGAAGTTCCCGGAAAACGGCCCAAAGGACGGCCTAAGCAACGCTGGCTTGACACGTTGCAGTTGATTGTGCGAAGTGGTGTCACCATACCAGACGAGCGGACCCCACTTCGAAGCGGAACAAACGCTGAAACACAAAAAGAAGAAAGACTGCGATTTTACGAGGATACGCCATCCATCCTACTTCTAAGGAACCCTATGTAGACAGCTTGAATGCACATTTGGCATAAAAAAGGGCTATTGAATTTTCGGTGGGCAGTTGATAGACAAGTCAGTGTTTTATTCTTCCCAGAGAAGAAAGGCAGATCGTGGAGGGTGAAAGACTTGGTTGGCCTAGATGGGATAAGAGTGCTACGGGAGCTTGTGAGATTCGGTTCCTCCTCTGACTATTTTACCATGTCGTTATCTGTCTTGAAATCTACCGAACTGCATACGTAGAATAAAAATTTTTCTGGGCGTAAGTTGAGCGGTTCAAAATGACATGTAGGTGTTAATTAGAAGCATATTGAAGTGAATATTAATAATTTTCACTTAGACCAAGAAACGCCCGGCATTTCTATGACATTATGTGAAACTAAGTGCATGGCGCGTCAAAACGTAGCTGACCAACGCAGAGGCGCTTAATCAATTGTGGAGTCTGAATACAGTTTTTGATGTAGAAAACTGACGTACCAATTGTAGATTTGCGGCTTCCACTTCCTCGACAATGGTCTCCTTCAATTCACTCGTCAAGCTGTCGCAAAAGAAGATGTCTAGAAAAATTGAGAAGGAAGTTCTTAAAAGTTCATTAACGGTACGGCAGGAAGGCGTCGATCTGTCGTGGCAAGATTGATATCGAACGTTTATGTTTTGGCGTAACCACCTTCTTCAGAGCCTGAAAAAACAAGGAAAGCTAGAGAAACTACCCGTCCAAGAGTCATTTCATGTTTCAGCCACCTCAAAAGCTAAAGGGAGAAAGAGACGAACCGGAAGACAGCCCAACTGACCTTATGTAAACAGCCGAAAGGCTGTTGAGTCACCCTTCGGATGGAGATAAATGTGGGTGAATGAGTTCCTCCCTTCGGGTCAGCCCCTCAGCGACCTTCTGGCAGGCGCCCTCCGAGTTCAGGCCCACAAAGGTCGGCAAATGGAGCCAACTCCTAGGTTACGGCCATCCGTTCCTCCTTCCTATTGATTGCGGGGTTCTTGAACGCAATCCACAGCGCCTCCAGGGCCTTGCGCGCTGCGATGTCGACCTCGCGAGCCAGGATCGTCACCGCCAATCCAACCACTGCTCCACTATGACTTCGCAGCCTGTGCTCCCCCAAGGGTGTGCTGACTTTGCACCTATTGAGCCCGTCCACATGCTCCTTCACCCTTACCCAAAGTGGTCTGCCCGTCTCACCAATGTATTCCTCCTTGCATTCAATGCAAGTTATGAGGTATACTGTTCCTGAAGCCGTACAGTCGCCTTCAATGCCGAATGGACAGACCACGCGAACAACGTTCGACATCAATCTTAGCACGACAGCTCGACGACTACCTGCCATACTGTTCTAAGACATGCCGAGATTTAAGGACAGTCGCACCTGGAATAATTCTTTAACGGACTCTATAAGGCACCTTCAACATGCCCAAAATTACAGTTAGAAATTCCGAGTCTTCATTTATGGAGCGGACATGTGCTGTTTTGGGCGACATTGCTGCCACCATTAGCAGTGCAACATTAGGATGCTCAACTCCAATTCCTCTGCGCTATTCAGTCGCATTTCGGATGCACCCCACATTCATTCTACTTCTATGAGGTGTCGCGGAGGCAATTTGAGTGCGTATTTGGTCAATGACTCACAATGACTCGCGGTGGTCAGACGTTGAGCAAGTCAGCGCTTGATCTTTCTCACTAGGAGACTATTCCAACAGTAGGCCGGAACAGCCCAAGTGTTGTATGTGGGCCCCTAACTTTTCGTCGACCCCTAACTCTGCGCAGAGTTGCACTGGCCTCGAGATATTTGCATCTTGTTGTTTCTCACAAGGAAAGGTTCCCAACTCATGGTGAGCATTTGTGACGCTATTTTGATAGGATGTAGTGCCCTAAGAGCGGAGTCCAGAACGCCAGTTAGTTTTTGCCGAACGCCTTTTTAAACACCTGAAAAGAAGGTCTGAAAGCGTGCGCTTAACTATCATCAACCCCTACGGCAACCGATGTGCTTCGGCGGCGCAGTCGC
Source organism: Heligmosomoides polygyrus bakeri (assembly GCA_947359475.1). Lineage (NCBI taxonomy): Eukaryota > Metazoa > Nematoda > Chromadorea > Rhabditida > Heligmosomidae > Heligmosomoides > Heligmosomoides polygyrus. The sequence goes on from OX375868.1 coordinate 7,006,872, forward strand.
TAGGAGGGCGGCCCGGAAGAGGCACACGCGGGGTGGTTTTCAGCTCGAGTCCGCATATTGGCGGTGTTTTTGCACACAAATAAATATTAGTTTGTTGTTATTACGCCTTCTTTTGCTCACGGGAGTCAATTTAGGCCATCAATGCTTGCAACAAACCAAGAACGTCTAGTTGCGCCTTCAGTTTATGTGCTAGTTATTCAACTATTCACATCTGCACCACCACTATATCATACCGTACCACCAACGATACCGTAATCGTAATTGCACACAAATACGCTTATCTTAAAGGATAAATGACGGCGTTACTCAATCCCTTCTGGGATGCGCCAGCGCATTCTACTTCTACGGGATGTCGTGGAGGCGACATGAATGCGTATTTGGCCATACAATGACTTGCGGTGGCCAGCCGATGAACAAGTCAGCGCTTTATCCTTCCCAGACAAGTCTAGTACCAATTCACCGACCCCGGAGGGATGGAAGGCTTGGTTGGCGTGGGCGGGAAATCCGGACCAGGAACCTGGTATCGGGTGCACGCGACAGTCGCGCCTCCTCCGACTGCGCTACACGCGCCCTTCGAACTTGGTAACGCTTATCTTACGGTTGAATATTATGAACACGGGCCATATCAGTACAAAAGTGCACTAAAAATGTCGTTCTCACCTGAACTTGTTGTCGGCCGACTACTTTCCACCTTCGCACCGGATTTCACTTCTCCGACAAGAGAGAGATGGCGTTTGCCGACGCCATAAAAGGACTTCTCCAGGACGCCATTTATGGAGATATCGACTGTCAGGAATAAGAGACGGTACAGGTTAGAAGTAGTATAAGGAAAATGGGACCTTTCTACACATATCATCTAGCTGGTTTCATAAGTGCGTTTCGATGAGGAAGTGGATGTGACTGCAGGTTATAAGCCAGAACTACCGACTGTTCTGCGCTCCGGTGTTTCGGCCGTGTCTGTCATACGCGTTGGTGGCAGTTGGCTGCGTTGATGTTCACCCAGGACCCCTCTCTACGCCCATAGATTACGCGTTCAACGACGAAGAAGTGGTCATTCTTTGTCAGGGAGAAGATTTTTCCTCACTGGCCTTTATGAGATGCTGCTGATGTGACCCACGCTTGTGTCTTACTTGTTTCATAGTTTTGTACCATAGCTGTTGAATAAAAGAGAAATAATAATATAAGACTTTTACTTTAATAATATAAAAGTCTTTTTATTCCCAGAGAAATGATATAGCGCAGATATGGATAGTTGAAAAACTAGCACATCTGAAGCCGCAATTAAACAGCCTTGGTTTGTTGCAAGCAGTGATGGTATAAAATGGCCTCCTGTGATCGTAACAAGTAACAACAAGCTAAGCCGTAAAAAAATTGAGAGCACTCGGACTCGAACTGAAAAGCCCTCCGATGAGCTCCTACGAGGTGGCACTCTTATCTACTGCGCCAAGGAGGCACATCCGTGGGGTGCCGTAGGGGTTGATGATAGTTGAGCGCTTGCCTTCAGATCTCCTTTCAGGCCTTCACAAAAGCGCTCAGCAAAAACTGACTGCGGTTCTGAACTCCGCTCATAGGGCTTTACATCCTATCAAAATAGCATTGCAAAAGCTCACCATGAGTTGGGAACCTTTCCTTGTCAGAAAGAGGGGATTCTGCCCATATATAACATTTGGGTCGTTCCGACCTACCGTTTGGATAGTCTCCTGGTCAGACAAATCTGGCACCAATTCACCGCCCTCGGAGGGATGAAAGGCTGGCTGGCTTGGCCGGTAAGTCCGAACTAGTTGCCTGGTATCGGGTGCACGCGACAGCGGGCACCCCAATACACGTTACCTTACTTCTTTGTTAAGATGTTCTAGGACTCACCTATAGAAGCAAATTTAAAAAAATACCCCCCCCCCGGTATGGCTATGTCGATTCTTGCCCATGTTCACATTTATTACTTCTGTACCTAGGACCTCGTGTAGCGCAGTCGGAGGAGGTGCCGGTTGTCGCGTGCATCCCTTACCAAGTTTAGTTCACAGTTTCCGCCCAGGCCAACCAGGCCTTTCATACCTTCAGGGTAGATGGAGCTTAGCATCGCCTAAAATGCTCACATTGGCGTAATAAAGTCACATGGGTCTACATATTTAAAATTATTATATTATTGTTTTAATACAATACCTTCTCTTGATGATGGCAGCTCAGTCTTCCACCTGTAAGAAAGCACATGTTTGTTAAAAATGCAATGGCGTGGTAGTTCGTGAAGCCTACCTAGCAACGCAGGAAATCCGAAGGATGATTTCGTCAGTATTAGTGCTTTGGAAACAACGGACTGCCACACAGGCGTATGGCCTGATGCCGGGCCTACTTTGAAGCTGCAATTATACAACCTGTATAGGTTAGAACAACACTTTGTAAAACTAATAAGCTTTCAGCCTCCATTCTTTGGAAAGGTACAGTGCTAGCAAACATTTCAAGGAGTCAGTGCTAGCAAACATTTCAAGGAGTCCTGAAAAGTAATCACACTTTGTAACCGAGGGTGCTATTCGGCAATATTATAGAGAAGGTATAGAACAACTTCACCAGGAAGCTTCTTCTTAGAACAGGGAGTTTCGTATATTCACGTGTACCGAAGGCATCAATCAGAAATATGTGTCTCGCACTACCATCCCTAGAATCCCGCCGCAGGGTTTTTGACATCTGTACACAAGCTGTTATACTTTGCCACCGATTCTGGGCCTTGTAGTTTCTTTAAGATGAAGACTTCGCACACAAGAGGTGGCTCTTCTAAGTTAGGCTGCAGTTACCTCGGCCAAGAACCAATTTACGAGCAATGTCTTTCACTTATAGGGCAGGTAGTTTATACCTGAAACCAGACGTTCAGCCGAGCCTAGAGGCCGCCAAACGTCTGGTTGGGGGCTTCGCCCCAAACCCCGAGAATAGAAGATCCCAGTCCTCCTCCATTCTTCTTTAGGCTTTCTTACCTTTATTAAGTAAAAATGGTTTTTTATATAGATTAGTGCAGCGGGATATGGTGGGCAGAATCTTCACGGTTCCTATGAAGCCATCCACCCTCAATCGCATGCACACGATTTATTCTCCGAAGTGCCCGTTCTCTACGTGGCGAGAAACTAATCATGAGAGTCGCAATCCGAAGAGCTTAATCTGCAGAAGAATAATTAAAGTTAATCGGTATTGGTCGACAGGTCGACAACGTTTACTGTCCGACGGCAGTAATACTCCTCCGAATCCCATAATCACCCTCCCTACTTCTTCCCCTCCTCTCCCCGCTAATACTTCCTTACCTATGTGCTGGCGTGAGAGATAGTTAGTCAAGCACTCACATGTAACACTGAGTCACGACTCACATGTCACGGCGTTGCCACGACGTCTATGACACTCTTTCTGCACATCGACACACGCGCTACGACGTCTACATATGACGCGTCTTCAGAAACCCGACCCACATTAGACGATATTGAGGGGAAAATACTGGTCTCCCCTTATTCCCCTCCAGCGGTCCCTCTTTGTTGATTCCCTCTTCACTGGTCCCTTTCCTATTGGTTCCCCTTACTTGGAATCTCTGCACAAGTTGAACGTTTGCGGTACGTCTTCTGAATCTCTGCGCACGTTTGACGACATTTGCAGCACGTGTTCTGAATCCTGACGCAAATTGAACGACACTTTCAGCACGTCTTCTGAATCCAGACGCAAGTTGAACGACACCTTCAGCACGACATCTGAATCCCATCGCACGTTGTACGACGTCTTTTGCACGTATTCAGAATCCCAACGCACGTTGGATGACATCTGCAGCACGTCTTCTGAATCCTGACGGAAGTTGACCGACATCTTCATCAAGTCTTCTGAATCTCGACGCACTTTGGACGACGTCTGCGACACGTCTCCTGATTCCCGGCGCTGGGCACTTGATCCCCATCCTTGGTTAAGCTCAAAGAAAGCCCGGCCGGCATACGCCGCAGTGCCGTAGGCATCTCTTGGCTTCATCCCCCTCGCCGTGACGGACATGTGACATTAACCGATTATATATAGTAGGATTCTCTAAGCGCCTTCAGTTTCCTCTAACACCGAGACAATTCAGAAGCAGAGTTGAAAGTTTGTTGCTCAGATCTGAATTTGGTTGAATAGTATGATTGCTTGTAAGTATTGCCTCACTGTTTGTATGTATTTGTCCCTGTGCTTTTTTTGTAACTGCTTCTGTGTTTGTTTTCTAACGTATTGCCCAGTGCAATCGTAATAAAACAATAAGAATAACAATGAAAACTGATGTTTACCGCTAGTCTCGTTTCTTCCGTAACACTTCTTATTACCGCACGAGCTGCTTCAGGCAATTGCTCATCCCTAGGAAACTTTCTGCAAAGAGGCATAGTATATAAGAAAGTGTCTATAATCTTTGCATCACAACTACTAACCCTTCCTTGTCCAGGTAGATGTAATCATTTTCAGGCTCAGGCTTTTTGCCGCTGATTCCATATTGTTGAGCTAACGGAAAGTAACTGTCATCGTAAACCTGAAAATTCGCAACGTTGCTCGTTGAATAATGGAAGTGCTAGCAGCAACATTGGAAGGTTTGGTGCTGTATATAAAGCGCGAAACAAGGCTAGAACCTGTCACTTTTCACTTCTTCGAGAGGAGCATCCTATTTAGCCGTGAAGATCCTAGAATTGTAAAAGTACTCTAATCTTGGGAGCGTGTAGCACAGTAGAAGGGAGGAGGCGTCGGCTGTCGCGTGCACCTCATACCTGGTTTCTGGTTCGGAGTTCCCTCCCAGGCCAACCAAGCCTTTCATCCCTCCGGAGTGAATTGGTACCAGCTTGCCTAGGAGGGATAAAGCACTGAATTGCTCATCGGCTGGCCACCGCAAGACGTTGTATGACAAAATACGCAGTAAAATCGTCTCCACGACATCCCGTAGAAGTGGAATGCATGGCGCATCCCAAAAAGGATTGAGTAACGCCGTTCATTATTCTTTTTTTTATCCTTTACGTTAATTGCTTTGAATCACTGTACATATTAAATTTGCGAACAACGCTAAGCCAATATAGCCTACCGAAATTTTTTGTTGTATATTGCTGAAACATCGTAGAATTGTTAAAATTAATTTTTTTAATTTTGAAATTTTTCAGGTACATAGCAACTTCTTGCTTTGTCCGACGCGTCAAAGAAACCTTGAACAGCCTTGTATTGAAAGTGTTATGTGCATGGCTTTTCGTAATAGGGCCATTTTAAGAGTGGCGTTGTTTATCCATTTATTTATATTTATATATGTTGTATATGAAAAAGTTAACTCACAAGTCCAGCAACTTCGATTTTAACTTCATCAATAATCGTGTGATTGACATCATTCGTCACATCAGAGCAATGCTTGACATCGGCTAAAATATTCTACATACAACTTGAAAACTGGTATTAGAGCAGTATCTACTCTCTGTCGTTGTAATCGTGATCTTTTAAGTTTTGAAATTAGTAGTTTACTCTTTATTAATTGCCAAAAAGTAGACATTAGGTCCTCATACCATGCCCAGGTCCAATAGCCCTAATCTGAAAGTTTAATCAAGCGAGATGCGTTTCTAATTCCGAATAATACTCACGTCCACTTGCCCTAGCGATGGTCCACGCTAGCACAGTGAATAACACCTTAAGCAGCTTTAATAGACGTAGCAGAAATATGTTAGTGGAATGCCGTGTTGAAAAGAAAGGGTTTGAAAGCAGCTCACTATGGAATAGACAGGAACCATTTCGCCAAGGAATGATGAAACGTTTGCGGCGGCTCATTTTATACAGCTTCCGACCTGCCCTTTTCTCGTTTGTTTGCTCAGCTGTGAGTGAAGTGTGCTTGAGCGTTCTATGACTCAAAGCGTTCCGATCAGCTGTTGTGATTTCAGACGGCAGAGGCGACGTGGCGAGGACAACGAGGACGACGACGACGACGACGACGACGAGCGGCGGAGGAGCGGAACCCGCTGATGGCCATGACGGACCCGACGAACACGCCGACTCCCGGATATGACGCTTCCAGACACTATCCGTCCCGATCTCCACTCTTCGGACCCGTCTGCGTGTATTCGTTGCTATTCGAGGCTAATATGTACAGGGTGGCTGAAAAGTTCGGGCAATTTTTTGCGGCGCTACTTTTGGCCTTGAAATTGAGGTTTTTTGTTATTTCTGTTGTTTCCGTTGTATTCCTCGCGCAATTTTGATCTAGAATCTGTTGCTCCAGTTTTCTCGTTTTCAGTTGTGCTTGCGTTATGTCTCGTGAAAGTGAGCGTATCACCGTCGTCGAGCTGCACAAGACGGGAATGAGGACCGCGGACATAGTTCGAACAACCGGCTTCAAACAAAGGACCGTCTACAAGATTGTAAGACGCTACAAGGAGACTGGCGGGACCTCGGACCGTCCCCGCAGCGGCCGTCCCACCACTGCGACAACACCGGAGAACATCAACAAGGTTCGTTGTCGCATTCGCCGTAATCCTGAGGTGTCGATGAACAAGATGGCTACGGATCTCGGGATCAGTAGGGAACGAGTCCAGCATATTGCCAGGAGGAAGCTGGGATTACGCAGCTACAAAGTAGCTCGTATTCACTTCCTCAACGACGCGATGAAAGCTGAGAGGTTGAGGAAATGCAGGCGAATGCGTCAGCTGGTCGGCGATGGTCGCTTGTCGAAGGTGCTGTTCACCGACGAGAAGATCTTCACGGTCCAGCCGGTTCACAACCATCAGAATCGCCGGCAGCTGCTTAAGAAGGGTCAGCAGAAGACGTCGGCCGCAAGGACCATCAGCCGCCGCCATTTTCCAGCCTCGGTGATGGTGTGGGCTGGAATATGCGCTACCGGAAAGACGCCGCTGGTCTTCATGGAGCAGAACGTCAAAATTAACGCTGCCAGCTACCAGCAATATGTCCTCCGCGACGTACTGGAGCCGTGGGCGACGAGCCATTTTGGCGAAACCGGATTTTCTCTTCAGCAGGACTGGGCACCAGCGCATTCCGCCAAATCCACGATCGCCGTTTGCGAGGAGCTCTTCCCAGGGTTTTGGAGCAGGGACATCTGGCCATCCAACTCGCCTGATCTCAACCCGATGGATTATTCTGTGTGGTCGATCATGGAGCAGAAGATCTCCACTACAAGATACGCCACCGTTGAGCAGCTGAAATCCGCGTTGTTGAGATCCTGGGACGAGATTACAGCGGAGCAGTGTGCGACCATCATCAGCGACTTCCCAAAACGACTGCGAAAATGTATTGAAGCCAAAGGAGGAAATTTTGAGCACTTGTTGTGAATTTTCCTGTTGTATTATGTTGTTGTTGATCTAATGAAGTTTCTGTTATTTTTGTTTGTAAATCTTTGGCGTTTATGTAGTTTTTTCGTACTGCTGAAATACTTTGAAAAATTGCCCGAACTTTTCAGCCACCCTGTATATTGTTTGCGGTCAAACTGGGTCTAGACACCTACTGGTAGCAGCGAGTGTCGTGGACTTGCTTACACAACGGCCAAGATGGTACATTTCACCTCGAAGTCATTCCCGTTATGCGCATCAATCCTATGCTTTCCAAGTGGTCTGGTTAGCAATCCACGTCGTTTACTTGATAGATGTTCCCCCACACGTACTGCAAGAGCTCTTCTCGTTTCTCCGATGTATTTGACGTTGCATGCCAAGCACTCGATCTGATAAATTGCTCCAGCCTTTGAGCAATCGCCTGAACTACCACTTGGGCAAATGATGCAGTTTTCGCCAAGACATTGCTGATCGTAGAGCGTGTTCCGAACTAACTGCCGCTTAATATTGTCGTTAGCAATGTTCACTAAGACGACGTCGTCCTGCAGTTGTGCCCTTACAATAGCTCTTTGAATTTCAGCAGTGACTCTGTCGGGGATGAATGGTAGGACGAGAGGTATCTTGCCTGTGCGAGATCTATCATGAGGGCTAGCGTGAGGTCTCCGATAACGACTTGAAACCTTATAGCCGTTATAAATGGCTATATTTGAAGCTAATTGTAAAGACTCTTGACGTTGACTGGGGCCCGTACACATACCAACTGCCGTTCGGAACATGTTGCTGACAACAGCACGTTTCATAGCAGTGGGGTGTGCTGACCTTGCATGAATCAGGATGTTATTAGAGCTTGGTTTCCGGTACCATTTCACGCTAACTACTCCCTCACCGGACACTTTCACTTGCGTGTTTAGATACGCGAGCCAACCATCACTGGGAGTTTCTCGAATCAGCCTAATGTACTGAGATTGTTCGTTCAGTAACCTGAACAAGCAATCTCAGTACATTAGGCTATTTCGGCGAGGAAAGCGTTAGAAGCGTTCTGGATTTTTAACAGAAATCCAGTAATGAACAGCCGAAATAAGCGTCCGTCTGTTACGAATAACTTTCTGCCGTTCGTGCCTCATTGTGAGCTGTAGAAGGACCGGTCGGCAACAGTGGTGCGCAGTATGCCCCATTCGTCCCTACTGGCTAACGCACGTGGGCGACCATCAGCCCTTACGGTGGATCCAATTGGTGAGTTCGTTTCTCCCACTTGGCCCCTTCTTTTATGCTCGTAGAGTAGGTCCGAAATGCTAGGGTAGTTAAGGCGCTTGATGGAGTAGAGCGCAAATCAACTAATGCAACACGTTCAGGCTTATGAATACGACGAGAAGTCGAAACGTCAGGCCCTGCTAAATAAAGGTATAGGGTAATAACCACCTATAAACCTCGTGTTGGCACAAGAACTTCTCTGACTAACAACTCACAATGCCGAGGTTTGAAGAAGAGAGAAGCTGGAGATTACAAGACATTGTATAATTCAGAATCTGGGAGAAGTGAATGAAGCATAGCTCACAGTAAGTCCCTTATTTGACAATTTAGAGAGAAATAAATGTGTAGGAGATGTTTAGGAAATAAGTTGATTTAAACCACCATTAAGGCTATTGTACTTTCATGACTCCAGAGGTGGAGAAGAGGTCGAAAAACTTTCGCCCAAACCTCGCCTATGGGTGTTATTGAAGATGCTAAATACGAATCTGACATCCGTTTCTCAAACTTCGGTAGATTGCGGTAGGCTGCTGCAAGTACGGGTGACGGTGCAATACGGTAACCCCACTTTCGAGGGCCCGTAGCGCTTTTGGTTCAAGGGCTCAGCAAAAACGAAATATTTTTCTACTATATGAAGGATGGAGATTCTCGCAGTACTATCCATTTCCCCCGTTCAGTCCTACGCCTGAGACCCTTCCGTGGTGAGTTCAGTAAATTGTTACCGAATTTGTCTGGAAAGGCTAAACCATTCACTTGCTCATCGGCTGTCCACTCCTAGTGGACAGCCGATGAGCAAGTGAATGGTTTAACCTTTCCAGACCTTTCCAGTATGACTAAATACGCATTCAACCTCCACGACTTCCTGTAGAAGTAGAATGCGTGGCGCTTCCCGAAAGGGGTGGAGTAACGCCGTCCTCTACCTTTTTATTTTTTGTTTGACCTACATAATAACTTTCTATAACCAGCAGATTGATAGTGAATGCTTTATTTCCACATGCAAGGTGTTAGTTCAGCAACCCTGGAAGGCAGGATGGACTGCTTGACCCAGAATCTTAAATGGGAGTGTGCGCAAAAGTTGGACTCCGACTGCACCATCACCCGCCCAAAAAAATATTACCACATGAAACAATTCAAATCAGTTTCTTTAAGTCTCAATTGGCTGGTATCGAGGTTGGAAGCTGTCACAACGATGTTTTGTAGCGATCAAAACTTCTAGCGCCAGGCGGGACTCGAACCCGCACCTCCCTCTGACCGGGCGGGAATGCTCTACGCCATTACACCATGTTTCTATCAAGACCATCAGCTTAACTGGTCCCATGCTGATATCAGCGGCCAGCTCATCCCGGATACGGTGGGTGCTGATCGGTCCCACGAGGTGTGGATGTTGCGTTCGATCAAACGGCGCCGGTGGTGTAATGGCGTAGAGCATTCTCGCCCGGTCAGAGGGAGGTGCGGGTTCGAGTCCCGCCTAGCGCTAGAAGTTTTGATCGCTACAAAACATCGTTGTGACAGCTTATTACCACATGATCAGCAATGGAGAAAGCTGGAATTTGCTCATAACAACAGACGACACACTTCGAAACTGCTGACTGCTAGAAAAAGAGCGCACGCCGAAGAAGATTTAAGGTGGGATGTGTCTATAGTGCGTGGTATACCTATGATGTACACACATGTCCCATTTCCATGTCAAATTAGAAGTTTCTCATGTCAAATTTGCACTCTTTGAAGGATGTCTTGAAATCTCGCTGAACACTCTTCAAATAGATGTAAGCGTCTCTCAGACCAACTTTCCCTTTCGCTTTCTGACTCTTCGTTTCAGAATGACATGCCATCCGAAAATTCGCTAGGAATTGTTTATTCATGTCAGATTGTCTAGCTCAAGTTGCGATTTTCCACAAGATGTGATGTGATCTAGTTGCTCTCGATGGTCTTACTGAAAAAGAATGCTATCGCGTAACCTGAAGAAAGTATTTTGCGAAAACGATACCTCACAACACATGCAATCTCGAATTCGACGTCATTTTTCTGATCGCATCTGTACGCCTCGCATGCATACGGTCTCTTGCCAGGGCTGCTCTTAACCTGGAATTATTTCGGTCTTAACGACAGACTAAGATACACTTGAACGCTGCTGACCGCTAATGAAAGGTCACACGTTGTTGCGATAACGAGAAAAAATAAGCGTAGCAAAGAAACACAAAGTTTTCAAAAACCCCTCAATATTCGAATGCAGGGCGCGTGTAGCGCAGTCGGAGGAGGCGCGACTGTCGCCTGCACTCGATACCAGGTTCCTGGTTCGGATTTCCCGCCCAGGCCAACCAAGCCTTCCATCCCTCCGGGGTCGGTGAATTGATTCCAGACCTGTCTGGGAAGGATAAAGCGCTGACTTGTTCATCGGTTGGCCACCGCAAGTCATTGTATGGCCAAACACGCATTCATGTCGCCTCCACGACATCCCGTAGAAGTAGGATGCGCTGGCGCATCCCAGAAGGGATTGAGTAACGCCGTCCTTTATCCTTTATCCTTTTATTCAAATGCAATAAAAAGAGTTGGCGTTAAATAAAAGTAAGCAAAATTTAAGGTACAGAGATACGACAACGTCAAAGAGAGACAATTGAAGATGAATTTGGGAGGAAATAGTTACCTCATCTTTTACTTGTTCCATGAGACTCTTCATGAGCTCGCGTGCAATGTCTTTTATAGGCTTGTCCTTGGAATAACTTCTGCAAAACCTTCACATTTAAGATCAGAATAATATTCTCCGCAACACAAACACAGACCCTCCTTTGTGAAGGTAGATGTAGTCGTCTTCATTATCTGGTTTGTCACCAATGAAACCGTAGTCTTCAGCTAGTGTGACGTAGTCTTCATCATATTCCTGCAATTTACAGTTGCTTCTCATCTCGAGCTGCATGGTTAGGTTAACGAAATTACAAAAAAGCATGAAGACCAGCGCTAGGAAACTTCTTCACGGGATACGCCATGTATTCAACTTCTATGGGATCTCATGTAGACAATTTGCATGCGCATTCGTCCTATTGAATACCTTGTGGTTGCCAGTTAATAGACAGGCCAGGTTTTGCTCTTTGCTGACAAATCTGTAGTAATTCCTCGACCTTACAAGTTCTGGAGCTAAATTCATGAAGGACTTGCAGCAATTCAACGGAGAAAATACGGCTGAGATCCCTGATAGCGCGTCTTACCCCTGGTAAAACATTTCAACATATCACATATCGCTTGTTGATAAGCCGCCCTATCAGGGATTTCGGGCGTATTTTCTCCGTTAAATGACTGCAAGTCGTTGATGAATCTGGACCCTTGTTGGCCTAGATGAGATAAGACCCTTGAATATGGGCGCATGCAAGGCTCTGCTCCTCCTCTGACATCGTTACCCTTTCGCTATCTGTCCTGAAATCTATCGAACAGCATACATTAAAAATTAATTTTTTTTGAGCACAAGATAACGGCAAAAAATGACATGAAGTTGGTTATTAGGAGCATAATAAAGTGAGCGATAAAAAACCAAGGAACTCGCGACAATTCCATGGCATCACGCGGAGTTATATTAGGTTGTCCCATAAGTCTTCGCCATTTTTTTCAATGATTCACTGCAGATTTCACCGTCAGTCTCTTGCATAGCGCTGCATAGCTTTCAAAAGAGAATAATTTTCCCTATCAGAAAATGTATTGCACTTCTTTCTTCATCCTGAAATTTGTCAATTTTTAGGTCGTTGAAGTGAAAAGTGAAAAAGCGAAAAGTAGCCATTTGCGCAGTTGTTCTCTCCGCTCAGGTTTGTAATTTTTGCGCAGTTTTTCATAGCATTTGAAAGACAATGTTCTGTTTTACAAGAACATGTGTTGGTACTTTTTTCTCACTTGCCTTTTATTGATTTTTAGGCCATTAAATTGAGAATTCCGACTTTTCCGTCCGAATTTTTACCAAAACTCCGGTTCTGTGGTTGGACTTTTTTGCTTGGTGTTATATGTCGTTTAGAAGAGGATGTCTTGCTCAGTAAGAATTTGTGTTGCGTTTATTGGCTCACGCTGATTTCTGTCGAATATCAGCAACTGAAGAAGGAGAAGGAGTTGTTGGTGAAGACGATTTTTCGCTTTTTGGCATTTTGTTGACATTCAATAGAAATCAATAAACGCGACACATATTCTAATAGAGCAAGACATTTTCTTCCGAATGGCATATAACACCAACCCAAAAAGTCCAACCGCAGAGCAGGAGTCGTCGGCAAAGATAACCCACCTCCTTCGGACGTCCCAATTTGAGTACCTAAAAGTCAATAAAGGACAAATGAGCAAATAGCACTAACACATATTCTTGTATACGAAACGTTGTCTTCCAAATGCTCAAAAAAAACTGCGCAAAAAATTACAAACCTAAGCGGAGAGAACAAGTGAGCAAATGGCTACTTTTTCACTTTTTCACTTTTCAATTCAACGACCTAAAAATTGACAAAATTCATGATGAAAAAAGAAATGCAATACATTTTCTGATAGAGCAAATCATTCTCTTTCGAAAGCTATGCAGCGCTATGCAAGAGACCGCCGACGGAATCTGCAGTGAATCGTTGAAAAAAAATGGCGAAGACTTATGGGACAACCTAATAGTATTTTTGCTGGAACAAATATTTTCGAAAACCTATTCGAATAATTTATTCGAATAGTTCCTCGAATAGTCAAATATTTGGTAAATCTAGATTTCCGAATGTCGTTCGAATTCTGACATTGATGGTTTTAGAAAGTCGGATATTCGTTCGATTTCGAACACTCAAAATGAGCCATATTTAAGTATTGTTTGCGAATTGAATATTTAAACTTAATTCGACAATCAAATATTTAAATAACAAATAAATATAAAATCTTCAAGCACAGAACCTAATTAGAACAATTTATTTAATTAATCAAACACTCGAACAAACGAAAAGCAAGGTCTATTCGATTTTTGATCGCTTGAAAAAATTTAGGAGCAAATTGATTTGTTCTTTCGTTTGCTCTAAATTTTTTGACAACAAGTAGAATTGTTGTTCACTTGTTGGAAGTTTTTTGGCATGACATAAAGTTAAAAACTCATTTGTTTAAAAATTTTCGACATTGAATTTATTCGTTCATCCATTCGTTCGATAAATTTTTTCAAAGCACAATTTATGTACGCTGAATGAAGTGCATGGCGCATCAAAAATAGTAGCTGACGAACCCAGATGCGCTCGTGCCTCTCTGTTGCCTGGATACAGTTATCGATGTAGAAAACTGACACACCAAACCAAGATCTGCGGCTTTCACTTCCTCGGCGATGGTCTCACTTACTTCACTCGTCACACTGTCGCAAAGGAAGATCTCTGAAAAGTTTTAGTAGAAGGCTCTTTAAAGTTGATAAACGGACTCTATGAAGCATCTAGAACGTGCTCCAAAATGAGCACCTCAAATTTCAAGTCTTGGTTAAAGATAGTAGTTGTGCTGTTCAGGATGACATTGCTACCACTGTTAAGCAATGCCTCAATAGCATACTCGATTCTCCTTCTCTTGAAATCTCGGCGTGGTTAGCTACTAACCCTAACTCTAGTCTTGTTAACTCTAGACCTCTTGATCAATTTTTAACGGATTCCTTGTCCTTAGAGGCCCAGAACTGGTGCATGGATTGCAAAAGAGCAGCTAATCGACCAGACGCCTTAACGTCTCTACCGGTTTGCTTTCGATCGAGGCCTAATCGTACGAGGCTGGTTAATAATAAGCAAAAAAGATAAAGGACGGCATTATATTTAATCTCTTTTGGGGTGCGCCACACATTCTACTCCTACGGGTTGTCGTGGAGGCAATTTGAATGCGCACTTGGTCACACAGTGACTCGCGGTGGCTAGCCGATGAACAAGTCAGCGCTTTATCCTTACCAGACAAGACCAATTCACCGAGGTGTGGAAGGCTTGGTTGGCCTGGGCGAGAAATCCGAACCAGGAACCTGGTGTAGGGTGCACACGACAGGCGGCATCGCCTCCCACTGCGCTACAAGTTACCTTACTTCTTTGTTGAGATGTACTAATCTAGGCTCACGCCTATGGGAGCAAATTAAAGGGGTCATCGGAAACGCGCTCTGTTTTTGGCTATGTCGAGGGTTGTCCATATTCATATTTATTACGTCTGCATGGGAGCTCCTGCAGCGCAGTCAGTTGAGGTGCCGGTTGTCGTGTGCGTCCTTTACCTGGTTTTTGGTTCGGAGTTCCCGCCCAGGCCAACCCTGCCTTTCATAGCATCGGGGTCGATGCAGTGTGGGTCGGTGCGTTGTCCGGGAAGGTAAAGCACTTGGTTGCACAACGGTTGGCCACCGCAAGTGGTTACACAGGCCGAATACGCATTCGAGCTGCTTCTACGACATCCCGTAGAAGTAGAATGCGTAGCGCAATCCAAAAGCGATTGACTAATGCCGTTTTTATCCTTTTATTTTTATATTTTCAGACTGCTCCGTTTCAAAAGTATGAATTTTCGTGCTTCTCTTTTCCATACAACGCTGTCTACAACAGACATTGTGCACAAATTCTGCAGTCAATGAAATGTTGCTCATGCCTTCGTCAGCGTACGCCGGAATCTCGAAGTCGTTGTCATAAGGAAAACTACGGAGAAGCTTAGCGACCAGACCCATGCTCTTTAGTCCCCGAAATACGCAGGCGTTACTTACGGTCTACCTCGTCTTCCTGAGCCAAGATACCAGTACTCGCCAAAAGAACAGACAGCACCTAAAACGATTTTGTGGAAAGGGCGAACTTCGTGGAAAATTAAGCCATAGGGCTCTAGCGACTTACGATAGAATAAGAGGATAACATTTTGAAGCTGATAGAATTCAACGTCAGCTGCTTTTAAACAGCTCTAAACCTGCACTTCTCAATATGGTTTCTCGTCGCTTTGATCAACATTCAGTGAGTGATCGTTCGTAATTAATACTGTTGGCTATGCTGGCTCTAATCTGCTTATAATAACTCGTGGAGCAAGAGCTCGTTGGAGGTTTTCTGTACTTTCTGAATAACGTTCTCCAAGCACACACAATGAACGTTGACGATTAAGCGATGGATACAAAAGTACATTTGCAATACCATCCACAACGACGAGAAAGGCCGTGGAAGGTGCAGTGGTCGTATCCCTTTTTCTTCTTACAAAAGCTTCTTTAGCTTTTCTCGTTCTGTAAAAATTCGCTAGATCAGCTAAACCAGAGCTACTTAAACAAATTGATATTTACACCGCTTAATACCTGATTACATTTTCAAATGCCCGAACACATGCCAGCCCATGAGGGTACCGACTGAATGCGCCCTCTCTGAACGGCATGCCCATTCAATGCGGTCTGATTGGTTTAGGCGTTCTCACCTAGCAATGCTGCTCACCTACGCGACATGTACCTTAAAGAATTGAAGAAGTGAAATTCAACAAAAAATCGGCTAGTAAACCACAACATACTATTCGAAAGATAAATATAAGAAGAGATTTCTGACTGAACCTCACCTAACACCTGTCGTCTCGTTCACCATCGAGTTGCTCGAGCACGCGCCAGCAGCGGCTCCATTCGTATGTATCTGCCGTGTGCCTGAGTGCTCCAATGAATCCACCTCGCTCGAGAGGCACGAAGATCGTTCGTTTAGGGCTTCCTCGAAGCAGTGCGACCATCGCGTTTGTGGACACCATAGTGCTCTCTTGATATCACGCGGAATCCAGTCGGTGACAGCTCTCGTCTGCACGTTCAGAATTAGGCGTGACTAAGCCTGGACGCCGCAAGATCGGGAAGCAGGCATGGCTGTGGACTACCGGCGTAAGAGAAAAAGCGCGAGAGAAGAAAAGGTTATATACCATTTTCATCTGAAATTCAACGTTGTCCAAACTAGTTCTTCAAAACAAATTCAACGTTTTTCAAACCAATTTCAGCGTTTTTCTGGAATCTTCTCCCGTATTATATACAGAACTCTCACTTTTCTTGTCATTGGGCGATTTGCCATGTCTGCAGGCAACATGAGCAATGATCAAGTTCAACAAATCCAGCAATGCGGCCGATACAGTCGAGTCTCTCGGAGTCAGAAGGAGATCTTGGTCAAACTGGTGTTTGTCGACGGAAGGATCATGCACGAAGCTGCTCAGATTGCTGGTGTCATAGAGAACACTGCACGAAGCATTATCAACTCGTACAGACGAGAAGGCGAAATAGTTGAGCGCACTCGCGGAGGTAATGGTTTGAGTTCACACCCAGTCACTCGCTGTTTCAGCACTCAATTTTCAATCTATGGGTAGCAACGCAAAAAAAGCTTTTTGCTGAGACTTGCTTCTCATCGAAGAGGTTGTCGAGCTATATCCATTTCTCAAGGATGAAAAAGCTCGACGTCTGTATCAATTTCACGTAAAAACGTCAAAAACGTCTCAAAGTCACTCAAAGTTCGTGCAGGCCTAGAGTACGCTAGGTTAAACAAAAGAATTCAGTTTCCTGACAATCTCAATAGCTTCAAAAAAGTTCTTGACAAGCACTTGAAGTGATTCCGTAGTAGTTCCTGAGTTAGTGTTGCAGCAATGTTCTTTCTTCCTTTTTCCTTTCTTGTAGGTACGTTCTCTTCATTTGTAATGTTTTACATTCCGTTTTGTTCACTGTTATGTATAGGATCACCGGTACTTCTTGGTTCTTTTCTTACCTCACATGCGCTATGTGCATGTCATAAAGTTGAGAGTTGAAAGTTTCTACGATTTTCAACGCTCTAACGAAACTCCATATCACACTTAAAAAAGGCCTTGGCAGATCCACATCACACTTCAAAACGCCTGAAGGCCTGAAAGAGGACTTGCTCATTCTGCTATTTTGAATAGTTATTGCTGTGATGTTATTTGTATTCTGTATTGTTTATCGTATTGTTGTATCACTTGTAGTTTTATCGTTCCATTTGCTTATTTTGTACTTGCATCGCATTACTACTAGAGCACTGCTTAACTTGCTAGTTGTTACTAATTTTTCGTTGCATAGCCTTTTTTGCAAGCAAAAATTTTTTGAAAAGAGGTAAACATTGAAACGTACAACGTGCAAAGAAGATGTGCAGTTTGATTCGGAAGTCGTTGAATCTGTTTTGAACAACGTTGAATTTGGATTGGACAACGTTGAATTCGTTTTGGACAACGTTGAATTTCAATTGAAAATGGTATACATATATGCGCGACAAGACTGCGGCGATTGGCGTCTGTACCAGGAGCCGAAGAAAGCAGCCAACAAGGCCGTAGCCGTTGCAAAAGCCGCTCATTATGATGAGCTCAGCGATAAACTCGAGACGCGCGATGGTGAGCGATACCATATCACTTCACGCAGTACGCGGTCAAAGGCCTTCTCTAAGTCGAGAAAAGAGATATGCACTGGCTGTTGTTTCTCGCGGTGCTTGTCTAACAGGAGGGGCGGCGTGTATGGCATCAACGGTGCCACAGCCAGCCACGAAGCCACACTGATTGCTGGAGAGCTGCACGATTCCACGAATTCGCCCATCGACAATTCGTTCAATGATCTCCATGCTGTACGAAAGCGAGAGAGTCGGAAGATAATTGGAGCCGTATGCCGGACTTCCCTTCTTCTTCCAAATCGGAATAATCGTGCTTTCTTGCCAACCATCAGGCACCTTCTCCTCCGCTACAATCTGGTTGAAAAACTTCGCTAGCCACTCAGCCGAGTACCAAAACTTTGACTTCCACAAATCAACCGCTGCGTCGTAAAGCCCAGTCGCTTTGCCTGGCCTCATCGTCTTCAAAGCCGCCAGTCTCCTTCACGGTGATTATCTGTACGGTGCTGTGGGTTGGAGCCGTTGAAGGGATGGCTGGATGAGGAAATTTTACTGGAGAGATTCCCTCAAAGTAATCGCACCATCGCCTCAATGCCTTCTTGTGATCCATAACAAGATGACCGTTCTCATCATTGATGCCAAAAAACTTCCCAATGCGTCGGTCATAGCAAGTCGGTACAGATACCACTTACCATCGCGTGGCTCGAGTTTCTCGTTGACGTCTGCATAACGAGTGGCTTTTGCAACAACCACGGCCTTGCCTTCTTTGCAGCTTTCTTCGTTTCTTGGTACTTTCGCCAGTTATCTGCTGTTATTCGCCGAGAAACACGTGATAGAGCGTCTTCTTCTCTCAAACTGTCCACAGCCATGCCATGTCGACTTTTCGTTGCCTAGGCTACCTAATGCCGAGTTCCAAATTGCAGCTTGACGATTCGGGTCGGTCGCTTTCTTCCCAGCTTCATCGACAGTCGTGACTGTCGGTAACCGCGCGCGAGAAATCACAGCTGCTTCCTTCGTATGTCCTCTCTAGAGTGGTATTATTAACCTACATAGACCATATTCCATGATCGACTGTCGTTGAATCTTGGCATGACGCTGATACCAATAGCTGTGGAGCCAAGATTGTTAACCACACTTTATTCGCTGACGTTTCGGCGTAACCGCCTTCTTCAGAGCCGTATGGAAGCTGAAACTGCCTCCATCCGAGAGTGACGCACCAGCCTCTTGGCTGCTTCCATAAGGCTCTGAAGAAGGCGGTTACGCCGAAACGTCAGCCGAATAAAGTGTGGTTAACAATCCTGGCTCCACAGCTCGAACAGTCCTATTGGTACCTATATAGACCCTTTCACCAAACGTGAGCATTTCGGACGCCTTCTATACGACGATGTGACACCGTAAACGAGACATTAGTTACGAAAGTTAAAGCAGCGGTTTGTAGCCTGGTGGGTAAATTTCTTTAAGACCAGCAACTGTATGAAGACTAGTTCATCGGCTTACCATTTAAAGCCGTCGTGTAAACGCAAAAAGCCTTGAAACTGCCTCCATGATATTCCGCAAAAGTAGTATGCGTGGCGCATCCCGCAAAGGGATTGCCAAGCGCAGATTTTAATCATTTTAGCCTTTTTGACAGGATTATGTATGTCGTTTTCACGTCGAATTGAACACTTTTCAAACGAAATTGGACACTTTTCAGTTAAAATGTACACTGTTCCAACCTAGCGTAAGGCCTCTGAAGTCAAAACGAGCTCTTCATAATAAAATGAGCTTCCTTTACATTAAAGTAGAGATTTTTCAAAAAATATGAATAATTTTTGTTCAGGGAAAATTTAAGTAAAACTTTCTTTGAAGTTTTAATTCACTACCCAATAAGAGAACACATCGCTTGAAATGTTACAAAATTTTTATTTTTCGAGGAAAGACGGAGTTTAATTGCTTGCTTTAAAAACAGGAAAGCTGTCATTCCTTAGTGCTAAAACAGGTATTACGCTACATATGTGCTCCGAAACGTATCGAATTTCATTCGATTGATAGCGAAATTTCTGTTTCCATGGAGTTTCACGGCTGCAGACGATAAAACAGAAACAAACGTAAAAAGACAGACATACATATCGTCACTTTGATGCTGCATCTAGCAGAATTAACAATATCAATCGAGTAAACAATGCTACTTGCTCTTCGAGTGTATGAAGCGATCCAGTCTCTTAATGCCTTTCACTGCTGCGCCGACTTTTATTTATTTATCTAAAATTGAAAAAAATTGAAAACGATCTGAAAAATAGGAAAAATTTTATGCGTCATAACAATATGAGAACCTAAGAGAAAAAATGCATAAGACAAACAAACGACAAAAAAACCATAAGGTGAAGAGTTTAGGAAAAATAAACTAAAACAAAAGAAACACGGGGGAAGGGAAATGTAGGCCAATTCTATGAAACTGCTAAAATTATTACACAAAGAAAGCTTTAATCAATTTTGAGATGTTTAGTTCATATACCAGTACTTCTTACACAACTGTTGTGGGGTGTTACATAAAAGTCTTCAAGACCATTTATTCATTTACAACTTGAATATTCTAATCTTCACTGTTGCTAGAAGTCACTTTCACCGTTTCGTTACACAAAATCATCGATATGTATTAGTCGCCTGGTTTTTTTTTTGTTACCTAGTAGGAGTACTAACATGTAACATTTCATTTAGAATTGCGCAACTGTGAAGTCTATTCTGTTTCGCGATCGAAGTCGGTCAGCACTCGCTCCGCCTCACTGATGCTCGATGTTATGAGCATGATGTTATCAGCGAAGCGAAGATGGTGCAGTTGCCCGTCGTCCACCTTCACTCTTCCCATTCTAGTTCGTGGCGCTGAAGAGCTTCGGGGATATGGTATCCCCTTGTCGAACCCCTCTCTTCACGTCGATGACGGCGTGATTGTAGAATGGTGAGATCTTGGCCATGAATCCACTGTACAGCTCACGAAGGACGCTGATGTACTGATAGGAACGCACTGAGTGAGCAGAACTTCGAGGACCGCTTCAGTCTCGACGGAGTCGAATGCCTTCTTCAGGTCGATGAACGTAAGGCACAGCATTAGTCTCCATGTCCGACGTTCATAAAACCTGGGCATTTTATAACAATATATTCGATCCTTCTCTGCCACGCAGGTTTGTTGTGGTGGTATAACTTTTATTTCGGCCGACGTTTCGACACAATTCGTCTTTTTCAAAGGCCTGAAAGTACTTCGAAACCTTAGATCCAGAAACTCATTCCGTCAAAGGCATACTTCTTCACAACTCTAGTTACAATGGGTTCCCACGAATGTCAAGGAGTGCCCGTCTAAAGCATACCAAACTCACCGTTGTTCCACCAGCGCTGAGAGGGGGGCTCAGCTATAAGACCATCAGTGAGCAACTGGGACCTACCATGCAGATCTATACAAATAAGTATAGACTGTGCAGTCTCAGAGCTCACACAACGGGATGAAGGGCAAGAAGTCGCTGGTTATTGAAATGCACTCGTTTCGGTTGTTCATTGCTGGATTACGCTCCCGAATCCAGAAAGCCTCAAGAGTCTTTCTGGTACCGATTTCATCTTCATGTAGCAACACAGTGCATTTAATGTCAAAGTCGCTTCCGCCGTGGGCTTCTTGTCGATGTTTACCCAGTGGGGTTACCATGCTTCGCTTCAATTTCCCAGCTAGGTGTTCATTGATGCGAACACTAAGTACCCTTCCTGTTTCACCTATGTATAGCTCGCCGCAGGTTAAGCATTGAATATATATTATAACGGCAACGCAATCCGACATGGATGAACTGTTTGCCATTCTCAATACACAATCTCAGTACATAAAGTTCACCCGTGAAACTCCGTCCGACGGCTGGTTGCCCTACCTGAATACTCAAGTTAGGGTATCAAATGGAGTCTTTAATGTGAAATGGTATCGTAAAGGCAGCTCCAAAAACATCATACTCCATGAGAGATCTGCTCACCCTACAGCAGTAAAGCGTGCCGTGCTCCGTAACATGTCCGTAACATGTACCATTTCACATTAAAGACTTCATTTGATACCCTAACTTGAGTATTCAGGTAGGGCAACCAGCCGTCGGACGGAGTTTCACGGGTGAACTTTATGTACTGAGACTGTGTATTGAGAATGGCAAACAGTTCATCCATGTCGGATTGCGTTGCCGTTATAATACAACAATCATCGATGTACCGACAGTACATTATGGGAAGGCGCTCCAGTACCGGTCGTTCAATTCTGCTCATGAAGCAGATCGCTAAAGTTGGAGCTAATCGCTGTCCCATCGCAAGTCCTCTTCGCTGTGAAAAATAGTTTCCAGACCACTTGAAAACATTGCAGTTCAGGCATGCTGGTACTAGAGTCATTATGTGTAGCTTGTTCAAACCAAACGTAATAATATTTCTTTCGTGCTCGTCTAGCATCTGTGATAGAGCTTGTAAAGCAGCGTTATTATCTACGTTGGTATAAAGTGCCGTTACGTCAAATGACTCTATAACACAGTCTTCCTGTAGCGTGCTAGAACGTAGGCGGTCTAGAAACTGCTCCGTATTAGCCAAATGTGAAGGTATGAAGCTGAGAAGTTGACCGACAATCTTGCTAAGGAACCATGAGATTCGATCGGTCGGTCCATCCACGCAGCTTATTATGGGCCGGATTTTGTATGTGCTTGCAGTCAACGAGCTCTTGTCTTCCTCAGACAACTTATGCGTTTTCACCAGGTGATAGAATACAGGGCATGTGGGGTTGTCCAGCTTCAGTCTTTTGATAAATCGTTTATCCAGACCAGCAGATCTACCTACGGATTTTCATATTGCATTCAACCTGTGGCATTGTGAACGGAAAAGACTCTCTGATGACTCGTTATAAACCGATTGGTCGGTAAGGTGGTGTTCTGATATTTGCCGGTCAAGAGGGGCCGGACAAACTACGAATTCACCTCCCTTGTCACTTACAGAGAGCCGTATCTCGTTCCGAGCTATTAGGTCGCGCACTTCTTTGAAGCCTTCCCATTGGCTTTCGGTCAAATTAGTTGTTCTATCGCGTCTGTGTCTACAGAATACGCGAAGAACATCCGACGATAAAATTCTAAATTTAACCTCAACTTCTGGGACAGGCTCCGATTCCTTTAAAAAGAGCGCGGAAACGGGATGGGTGACGGTACAGCTCTCAAAGAATTTTCGTTTACACGAAGTTCTGAATTATTCCTAGCTTTCGCCCTAAGTTGGTCCCTCAGCTTGTTTAACCCGCCCACAACCTTTCGAAATGTCGACGCATTCACTTGTTGCGACAATGAAAATGACGGCCCTAGTCCCAAGAAATCCAACGCTTGCGCAGAAACGAGTGCATTGCCGATAACAGTAACACTTGCCTGACTTGTTGTAGAGGTGGTCGTCGTTTGCTGAGGCATTCGCCTCTCAGATAGCTGTAGAACGGTGGTGGTTGATCTGCTATCAGAAGGGTCGCTCCTGTTTTCACTCTTGAGAGCATTGAACTTTTCGCAGAGATTGGATTTCGCGTTTGCTCGGAGAGTATTACAGATCAGTTTCGAACCGCTCTCAATCCTTGTCCAGACCTCACTTGACAAAAGTCGTCTACAAGATTCCTCTTTCGCAGTACATTTCAGCAGCGTCGAATACAATGTATACTGTTTCTGTTTGATAGCGATTCCCAGGACTGATCGGTAAACAGCGTGAATCCTGGGATGATATTCCGGAAGATTGCACATCGATCCGAGCTGCTTATTTCTTATGAATCTCGGAATGAGATCGGTTCTCCTGCAGCGTTGGAGGAACAGCAACGACTGTCTTGCGAGTACGACTTTCTGGCGGAGAGAGAGTACTTCTCTAACAATGTCGAACATCTCTGGCGGTACATGTTGCATTAGTCTCCATGTCCGACGTTCATAAAACCTGGGCATGTTATAACAATATATTCGATCCTTCTCTGCCACGCAGGTTTGTTATGGTGGTATAACTTTTATTTCGGCCGACGTTTCGACACAATTCGTCTTTTTCAAAGGCCTGAAAGTACTTCGAAACCTTAGATCCAGAAACTCATTCCGTCAAAGGCATACTTCTTCACAACTCTAGTTACAATGGGTTCCCACGAATGTCAAGGAGTGCCCGTCTAAAGCATACCAAACTCACCGTTGTTCCACCAGCGCTGAGAGGGGGGCTCAGCTATAAGACCATCAGTGAGCAACTGGGACCTACCATGCAGATCTATACAAATAAGTATAGACTGTGCAGTCTCAGAGCTCACACAAGGGATGAAGGGCAAGAAGTCGCTGGTTATTGAAATGCACTCGTTTCGGTTGTTCATTGCTGGATTACGCTCCCGAATCCAGAAAGCCTCAAGAGTCTTTCTGGTACGGATTTCATCTTCATGTAGCAACACAGTGCATTTAATGTCAAAGTCGCTTCCGCCGTGGGCTTCTTGTCGATGTTTACCCAGTGGGGTTACCAAGCTTCGCTTCAATTTCCCAGCTAGGTGTTCATTGATGCGAACACTCAGTACCCTTCCTGTTTCACCTATGTATAGCTCGCCACAGGTTAAGCATTGGATATATATTATTACGGCAACGCAATCCGACATGGATGAACTGTTTGCCATTCTCAATACACAATCTCAGTACATAAAGTTCACCCGTGAAACTCCGTCCGACGGCTGGTTGCCCTACCTGAATACTCAAGTTAGGGTATCAAATGGATTCTTTAATGTGAAATGGTATCGTAAAGGCAGCTCCAAAAACATCATACTCCATGCAAGATCTGCTCACCCTACAGCAGTAAAGCGTGCCGTGCTCCGTAACATGTACAGAACGGCACTAGGTGTATGCACGGGGCTTGAGGAGCGAGAGGAATCATGTATGTTGGCCTCTAATATCGCACGTCTTAACGGGTACGAACCACGACGACGAGGTGATCGAATACGACACGGCAATGTTGAACATCTGCGCGAAGACAAAATTTGTCTTCGCGCAGATGTTCAACATTGCCGTGTCGTATTTTGTCCCTTCATCTCTGATGACGTCACGGCAGAAGTACGCCGTTGCCTATTACGAGCAAACCTGAACGACGATGTTGTCCTAGTTAACATACCGGGAAACAACATCAAACGGCTTCTTGTTCGGAATAGGTGTTACGACCGTACTTGTGTGATGAGGAATTGCGTTATCTGCGCATTTGGGAGAGATGGAGATTGCGCACAAAAAGGTGTTGTCTACCAAATCCAATGCTTAACCTGTGGCGAGCTATACATAGGTGAAACAGGAAGGGTACTTCGTGTTCGCATCAATGAACACCTAGCTGGGAAATTGAAGCGAAGCTTGGTAACCCCACTGGGTAAACATCGACAAGAAGCCCACGGCGGAAGCGACTTTG